>CATIWQ010096644.1:0-39726 GCA_949673415.1 Euphorbia schlechtendalii | reverse complement strand
AACTTTGCTTTGCTTTCTACTTATACTTTCTATTTCGAAGTTTATGATATGTCTATGTGTCATAATGCGTATTTCGTGTTGAGTCTTTTATATTAATCAAGTTATATGCTTTTGAGTTAACTTTAAGAGTAGTTTCGGGGTTAACGAGATTGCGTATAATCACTGGGCTATGATTTTAATATTTAGTGAGCCAACATTTTTGGAATTGTAACTTGCTAAATGTGGCTATGTGAGAGCGACCCATACTAAGCATATTAATATTGTTGTCCAGGTTTATATAATCATCTTAATTCATTTGCACTAGATTTTGAAAAGTCATTTCATGTGTTGCTCTATGATGAATCATTGAACATCTGAGTGTCTAGAACCGATTATGTTAAATTAGTCTAGTGAACTTAATAACTTTGTTGAACTTGCATGTTTTCTTTGCTATACTTATTTTGTAAGAAAAATCTATATATTTAGAATCTCTAGTCATCCATACATATATCTATCCATTCTTCATTCTAATCCTCCCAACTAAAATTCGAAAACATTTTATTTTCTTTATTCGGTTTTTCTTGTTGATCTTTAGAGCTAGTCCTTCTCTATGGAATCGATATCTTTTAAAACTACATCATAAATGTATACTTGCAGTGGTCACCATTTTTTATTTAGATAAGTAGTACTAACAACACTTATTCGTATTTCGATCTTATATCTTATTGGTAGGAAAGTGGGAGACAAGGTTTTTGGCTTCATTATTAAATAAAAAATCCTAGGAGTTATTAGAGTCGAAACCTTGCGAACATTCCCTTAGATTAATAATTCCAAATAGCTTGGAATTGTTATTATCATAATCATATCCATCGTATAAGACCTATACTAGGGCTAGACCAGGCACCAATAAAATCCCTACAACAATATTAAGGTGGTAGATTGTCTTCCCATCATAAGTCATGATACGAACCTTATTAACAAATGTAAGGACATGTACAACATGTTTTCCCTTAACATGTGTTTGGTCATGAGACTAGATGGGGTTAATGCCTTAACCAAAATGGGTTAGTTATCTATATTTGGAGCTAATGCCAGACTGGAGACACATTTGAGGAGTCGTACAAATGGACTTGTTCACTTAAGGATTAGCATTTGCATGGGATGTAAATGGATGGGTTCCAACTATGGTTGTCTTGTTATGGCTTGACCTGCTATAGCGGGGATCATGATGAGTGGTTATCGATGCTACCTTCTAATAAATTAGTTGGACAAAATTTCTCAAATTTAAATAGAAGGGGCTATATGAATGTCAAGAAAATAGTAGGAATTATGTGTTTAATTAAAGACTTCATATTAAATACATGTACATATGCTAATGTCTAAAAAATTTCTATCTTATATATAGGTTGAACATGAATCCAAACATAAATCTTCATCCGATACTTGACAATAAGTTGATAGGGATCAATTTTGACGACTGGTTTAAGGCTCTTAGAAAGGATCTTGAGAAGAGCAATAAGGATTATGTTTTGGATAATCCTGAACTAGTCAATCCTGATGTTGAGGCTTTTATCCAAGAGAAAGAGGCATACCTTAAGCATAAGAAGGATGCATTTGTGGTGTCACTTGTGATGCTCAAAACCATGACCTTGAAGCTTATGAAAATGTATGATGGTATGGACCTAAAATTCATGTTAATCCATCTCAAAAGAATTCATGAGGGCATGAAAATTGAATGGAATGAAATATTAAAATTCTTCTATACCTCTGGGAGAAATGATGGGATCCTGGCCTCTGAGCATTGTATTGAATACATCGAGTATTCAAAGAGAATGACTTGGATAGGAATTGAAAGAAATTCCGAGTATGACATAGAGACTATGATTGAAAATCTGTCTGATAAATATTCACCTTTCGTGAAAGATTATCTTATGTTAAGAAAGACCAGCAAGACATCCGAGTTTATTAAGAAACTTAGAAGTTTTGAAGAAGGTTTGAAGGATAGAGGAATAGGTACCTTGGTAAGTAAGAATTACATAAAAGGTAAAGGTTAGAAACATATCAACAGGAAGGTAAAAAATTTGATCATTGAAAAGGAAAAGCCCAATGGGATGTGTTTTATTTGCAGAAGCCCCGGACACTGAAAACGTGATTGCGAAGCTCTGATTTCTGAACAAGTGAAGAAGAAGCCAAGTGAGGCAATAACTTTAGGTATGTTCATGATAGAGAGTTTCTCTACAGTTCCCTATGAGTCAACATGGGTATTGGATACTAGTTGTGGTACTCACATCTGTACTTCTATGCAAGGGTTACGGAAGAGTAGGAGGATTGGAAAGAGGGAAATGGACCTAAGAGTTGGAAATGGAGCACGCATTGCTACAACAACTATAGGGACATATAGCCTTCGTTTAACTAGTGGCCTAGTTTTATATTTGAACAATTGCTATTACATTCCTACTATCACTAAGAATATTATTTCTATTTCTTGTTTAGGAACAGAGTGATTTGAAATTTTATTTTCTAATAATTATTGTCAAATTCAACTCGATAATGTTCTTTATGCTTGTGGAATATCTATTCATAACATTTATGAACATTGTTAAGAAATCGAGATTAGATAATGAGAAATCCTCATACTTATGGCATTATCGTATAGGCCATATAAATGAGACTCACTTAACCTACACAAATGTGGTGACTTGGGCCCAATGGAATGGTAATCCTATGGGGCATGCAAATCTTGTTTAAAGGGAAATATGAATAAGAAACCTTTCAAAGGAAAGGGTCAGCATGCCAATAGTACCTCAATATACATTCTGATGTATGTGGTCCAATGAGTGTTAAGATACATGAGGGTTTCTTCTACTTCATAACCTTTATTAATGGTTATTCGTGATATGGTTAGCTGTACCTAATGAGGTACAAGTCTGAAAGTTTTGAGAAATTCAAAGAGTTCATAACTGAAGTAGAGAAACAGCTTGGGAAAACTATCAAGACCCTTCGATCTGATCGAGGTGATGAATACTTAAGCCAAGAGTTTTAGGATTATCTAATGAATAATTGTATTTTATCCCAATGGACACCTCCTTATACACCCTAACATAATGGAGTGTCAAAAGAGAGAAATCAAACCCTACTCGATATGGTTCGGTCCATGATGAGCTAAGCAAGAGTCAGCAGATCCTTTTGGAGTTATGCACTTGTGAATGCAATTTATATTCTAAATAGAGTGCTATCGAAATCAATTGATCAAACACCATACAAATTGTGGTATAGTAAGAAACCATCTCTTTCTCACATGAGAGTTAGGGGATGTCCTGCTTATGCAAAGAGGACAAGTTCATATAAGCTGGATGCTAAGTCTAATAGGTGTCTATTTGTAGGTTACCCTAAGGAGACTATGGGTTATACCTTTTATGATCCAAAGGAAAAAATTCCTTATTTCTAGAAATTCTCAATTCCTTGAGAAGGAGTATATACTTACGAAAGCTAGTGGAAGCAATCTTGAGTGAGCCTCTCAAGAAGATTAAACAGAAAATCAACCGATTGTTCCTACACCTGTTATACAAGAAAGTGTAAGTATGGAACAACCTATTATAACACTGACATTACATAGGTCAGGTCAAGCTCCAATCGCTCCCAAGCGATATAGTTTTCTCATCTCTAATGATAAACATCTCTTCCTTATGGAAGATGATGAGCACAAGACTTACAAGGAGGTAATGGAAGGCTCAGAGTATGACAAATGGTTTACAGCCATGAGGTCAGAGATGGACTACTTGTATAAAAATCAAGTTTGGAGCTTAATTAATTCTCCAAGAGGGATTAAGCCCATAGGATGCTAATGGGTTTTCAAGAAGAAAATTGGCATGGACCGTAATGTAATTACCTATAAAGCAAGGCTGGTTGAAAAAGGTTATAGTAAAAAAGAAGGTATTGACTATGGTGAAACCTTTTCACCAGTGGCCATGCTGAAGTCTATCAGAATACTCCTCGCCATTTCCTCTTATTAAGATTATGAGATTAAATAGTGGTCCTTAACAGGAATCTATATAGGGATGTGTATATGGCACAACCTAAGGGTTTTACATCCAAGGATAGCTTGAAGGTATGTAAGTTACAGAAGTCCATTTATGGACTTAAGAAAGCATTAAGGAGTTGGAATATTAGGTTTGACAAGACAATCCAAGAAATTGGTTTTGAGTCAAACACTAATGAGCCATGTGTATATAAGAAGGCTTGTGGGAGTGCGATCGTTTTCCTTGTATTATATATCGATGACCTATTACTGATAGGAAATGATGTTCCTTTTCTTCAGATAGTGAAGTCATTATTATCAAAGAAGTTCTTCGTGAAAGACCTAGGATAAGCAATTTTTATACTTGGTATAAAGATCTACCGAGTTAGAATCAGAAGGCTGTTAGGTCTTTCACAAAATACATACATAGATAAGCTTTTGCCTAGATTTAACATTGAGCAGTTAAGAAAGGGTTATCTCCCAATGTCTCACGGGACTAACTTTCTAAATCTAAGTGTCCGAGAACACAAGAGGAGAGACTATGTATGAATGGAATACACTATGCCTCAATGATAAGGTCCATCATGTATGCTATGGTATGCACTCGACCTTATGTCTCAAATACATTGAGCGTCACAGGTAAATTTCAATCTGATTCAGGTGAGAAGCACTAGATGGTAAATAAAACTATCATTAAGTACTTACATGGGACTAAGGATATGCTTTTGGTATATGGAGAAGGTAATCTCTCGGTGAAGGGATGCACTAACGTGAGCTTTCAATCGGATAGGGATGATTACAAGTCCTAGTCAAGATATGTGTTTATGTTAAATGGAGGAGCATTTGTTCGGAAAAGTTTCAAATAGGATACGACTACCAATTCAACCACTGAATTTGAGTATATAGCTGCTTCTGAAGCAGCTAAGCAAGCTATCTAGTTAAAGGGATTTATTGGTGATCTTGGTGTGGTGTCCATCATTGTAAATCCAATTATGGTCTATTGCGATAACAATGGGGCTATTGCTCAAGTAAAATAACCATGGTCACGTCAGAGAAACAGACATATACTTAGAAAATACCATCTCATTCAGGAGATAGTAGCTAAAAAGATATAAGCTTAGAATACATCCAAACGAATCAAAATCTAGCGGATGGGCTAACAAAGCCATTATCTCATGTTAAGCATGACTAGCATGTTAACGAGTATGGCATGAAGCACGTAGGCAATTGGCTCTAGTGCAAGTGGGAGATTGTTAGATAAGATGTATACCCTAGAAGTAATTAGGGCAACATATCTTAATTAGTTATAATGTATAAAACATTTCAAATTATAATTATTAATAATGAAGACATCTTTGTTTTTCATCAGTGTTTGTTTAATTTATGTATCTCGCTGGTATCATATATATGTTGTTAGCCAGTCTTACGAATTTTGAAGCCCTAACCTAGAATACGAAAGTAAAGATGTGATTAAGAAGTTATGTTACTATACATAGGCATAAATTTTACAATTGAAATTTCAATTAATGAATAAAAACTATATAATTGAGGTTAAATAAACTCAATTTTTTTCAACAAAATATTTTAGGTTAAAAAATATTATATTGTTATGATTATACCTAATTAGTTAGTTAATTTATAATGTATGTTAATTTTTTCTTTATAAAAAAGAAAAATATAATGTTAAACTATGAAGGGTAACAACATAGAGACCCTTAATTTTATGAGACCCTAGGCGACCGCCTACTTCGCTTCCACTGTAAGGCCGACTCTGATGTTGTATTATATATGCACATTGATAAGACAAAGTCTGTGAGTACTTCATAGCGTAAAAGTGCAAGGACATAGTGGGAGTTATGTGGTGTGAGAACTACATATACATATTACTATGAATAGTCTAAATATCCCTAGTCATAGTTTCACTAAGACTGGACATCAATGAAGCAAATAGACTAGCATGTGTAGGCTTACTCCTTGTATTAGATCCAAGCAGCCGATCTTACGAGCTGAAGATGGTACCTTGAGTTAACACATAAATGTATTCAAGTGATACATTAGAGATAGCTATAAGATACACACTCGAAAATAACTATATCTATGATTTGGTGTCATGTCTTATTACAGTAGCAGTACGAATATCCTTGGACCTAAGATAATGGTTACCTTTTGTAGGAGTTGTTATACTTTGGGTCATACTTATTCATACCCTTACGATCATGATGATATGGGTGATTACGAGTATAGTGATGATCACATGTTGGTAAGCCGAGTAGTCAATATGGGATCCATCACTGCTAATATAGTAATATAATGGGAGATGTACCTTAAGGCCTCTTATTTAAGAGACACACTCACAAAACCTTTGATCAGAGTATAAGATTGATAGAATGGGTTTCTAGCTAATCTTGATACATTTTGGCGAGTGGTGTTCTTCGTGAACAAGTCTAATTCCAGGATAAATATGGTTATTACATGAGCTAACACTTAATTCGAGTTCAATAAATTGGATGGTACTTAACCTTATGGAAGGAGTATATTGTATTGGTTATTAATGCGAAACTAGATCAAGTCATAGGTACATGATGTTCCGAGTATCAAGGGATCATACATTTTAGCTAGAAAGCCCATTTAATCATCTTGAGTTATCAGTTTCCATATTGATCTGGAACACTAAGCCTAAAGGTTCCCGAATAGGAAGCCAAGTTTAGGTTAACCTCTAGTGGCTCTATACTTCGGGATCCTATGTGGTCACACACTTTGGATCTTTACCGGACTAAGTAAAGAACCTTTATACTGGGCCTATGCTAAGAATATTTAGGTTGTCGAATTCATTGGAAGAATTATTAATTGGTCGGACACTAGCACGCGCTAGCTAAGCCTGCGAGCGTTGGTAGGCAGCAAGTTCGCAAGCACTACCTATGGCAGCACTTGTGTGGGCTTGCTGGGGCACTCGTAAGTTGGGCATGCCGGAAGGCCCACATGACCAACTTGCAGCACAAGGCAAGCTTGTTAGGTCTTGCCTAGTGAAGGCTGCGCACAGCCCGCATAAGCAGGTTATGCGGTGGGTTGATCTGCGGAGCTTAGAGCTCTACGCTGTCAGCCCATTTCTGGGATGGGAGAAATCCCATTCCACATTGCTAAATGAGGCAATAACTTTTCTCCCTATAATTAGCCTCCCCTTTTCTCCCTTTTAACGTGCTTCAGCTCAGACTTTCTCTATGAGTTCGACATCTTTTCTTCGCGAGCTTTTGGTGAGATCCTCCCTGAGTTTGTCCAACGTTGCAAGAATTCTTTAGAAGATTCTTTCTTTTGAAGTGAGCCTTCTTAGTTAATATTTTTGAGTTGGTATTCTAAAGCGGTCTAGCAGCTGTTGTCTACCAATGGGTTCCTCTTCAATGGTTTGGTCAATGAAGATCCATGTGGATCAATCAAAGAGGCTGTCCTAGATTGTTAGCTAGTGCTAAAGAAGTTCTGCCGAATTACTCTAAGAAAATGCCGCACCAAGGGAAAGGCATACATCAATTGGTAAAGCTCTTAACTTAGATACTAGGTTTCTTTTAATAAGTTTTATAAACTTGATAGCATTTATGGAGCATTTCAACTTAGATTATGTCAGTCATGGCATTCTTAGGAGATCCTTTAGGGTTAATTTTAATATTTGAAATTCCACCTTGCAACTTTGCATGTTCAAATACTGTCTTGATTAACCAGCACTGGGTTCGGTCCTAGCAGAATCGCCACTATGAGTAGACAACACAGAAGTAATGGGCCGAGATCGCGCTAATGAGAGGTGCAGTCCGCCTAGGTCTTTTTGTGAAAATAAAATATCAAGTCGGAGACCAGAAAGATTTAAAAGAGAAAACAAAATCAATTTAGATCGATCAAAACCTCAAAATCATTGTCTTGTAGTGTAAATTCGACACCTAGATAAGTTCTTCCAAGAATTAAAGTCCTATGAGGCTTAATGTCCGAGGAATGGCCAACTAAGACATAGAGATTCGGGTTCGGGATAAGTTTCTTACTTCTTATTATATCACATTAAATTATATCTACAAAATCTGTGTTTCTTAATTATGCATATTCGAACTTATGTCATTTTCGTGTTTATAAAGTATGATTTAACGCACATGCAGAAAGCAGTAAATCCATACATAAAGCAGTAACTAAATGTGGGAAAATGAAATTACAATTTCAAAACCTCGGGGGATGCAACCACCCGCCTAATCTATTAATTACATTTCCTTTGAAAAATAATTGCAATACCCGAAGGAAAATAAAATCCTAGGCATACATCTAACCTAATCTACCTGCATCCACAAAGGTTAGCACAGGGTATAACATTACATAAATATTTACCCATGCTCGATTTGATTTTGACAAGACCTGTGTGGCCTAATTAAAATATCGATGATTGGAAACTATTATTTTTGGGAGAAAAACATTTCATTTTATAAACACATAGGTTTGTCATTTTTTTAATTAGTGAAAATTATTGCATGGCAAAAATGTGAGGTCTATTATCCAAGAATAATTTTTTATTCCCTTCGTGGAGGTATTCTAACACAAATATCGGAGGATTTGCATAATTGAATAAATTAAAATGAAAGAAAAGAAGGAAGAAAGTTTATATAATGAAATAAATAAAATAGAAATTAAAAAGGCATAAGATAAATTCTAGGTCAACATGTAGAATTGAAGAAAAATAAAGAAATCACGAGAAGAAGCAACTCTGAGAACTTAGAGGCTTACCCTTCGATGCGAATCCACTTCGACAAATCCGCTTGATCTCCGGTAGCGTTCCTCGTTCATTTTTTTGTTTGGTTGTGATTAAAAGAAATTTGATTTAAAAATAATTAAATTTGAAGTTAAAAAATCATTTTAGGCTGAGAATAACTTGAAAAGAATTTTTTAACAAATGAAAAGAAATGCTTGTTGTAAAAAAACTAGAGTGATTTCGTTTACTTTTTGCTAATAAAAATCCCTCCCCTTCACTGAAAATTCTTCTACTATTTATAGGGGAAAATTTCAAAATTTACTAGGTTCACCGACGAAGGCTTGCTTCACCAGTACTATCTTCGGTCTTTATTTTATTTATTATTTATTATTTATTATTTATTATTTATTATAATTAATTAAACTCTTTTAAGTGTTTAATTAATTTATTTATTCTAAAGCCTAATTTTTCCAAGTCCTTAAGTATTTGTTCATGTCCTTAAAAAATATATATTTTAAGGCTTTTTAAATATTTTTATGGTCTTGAATATTTATATAGGCCCTGAAATATTATTTGGTGACGAGGAGTGCTCCCATTTGAAGATCGCTGGATAATCGAAACTTGCATGATTCAAGGATCTCAAAAAGCCGTCATCATCGAACGTGCGAGCTGGTCTAAAATCTCATGCTCATAATAATTCTTGAGCTTCTCTTGGTTGACTAGGTTGACGAATTTGTTCTCGTCCATGTCCATGATCTTGACAACTCCTTTGCTCAGGATTTTCTTCACGACGTAAGGACCTTCCTAATTTGGGTGAAATTTCGCCTCGACATCCATGTTCGATGGCCTCATCTACTTTAAGGCCAAATCTCCCACCTTTAAAGGCTGACTCTTGGTCTTAACCCGGTTATTGTATGCTTTAGCCATGTGTTGTTGGTACATCTGTAGGTGATCCAATGCTTTCAACCATTGTTCATCAATCACGTTCAGCTGCTCGAATCTATCCCTTGCCCAATCTGATTCCTTTAGCTTCACTTCCAAGGCTACTTAAAGAGACCTCATTTTAGTTTCAACCAATAGGACTACTTCCATCCCATATACCAGCCAAAATGGAGTCTAATCGGTAGGAGTTTTGGCATTGGTTCTATACCCCCAAACTTTTAATGATAGTGTATCAACCCAATCTCTATAGGTGACTACCATTTTTGCTATAAATTTTCTTAATTGATTTTTTGGTTGCTTCTACTGCCCCGTTGGCTTGCGGTCTGTAAGGTGATAAATGATGGTGTTCGATTTCATACTTTTATACCAAGTTTGCAGTGGCACCTTGAAACTGAACCCCATTATCAGATACAATGTGATTCGGGATACTATAGCGAGCGAAGATATATGTTTCTATGAATTTTGTCATCTTCTTAGCGGTGATATTGGTGTAAAACTCGGCCTCTACCTAATTTGAAAAGTAATGGATCGCTACCATAATAAACTGGTATCTATTAGTCGAACTAGGCTAGATTGTGCCAATGATATGCCCCACGCGAGAATGGCCAAAGAGTAGACAAGCTGTGAAGCTCGGACGGGGGTAGGTGACTAATGTCCCTGTAAATCTGGAACTCATGGCACTTTCTCATTTCAGCCACGTAGTTTGAGACCATTGTTGTCCAAAAATATCCTTGGCATTGGATTTTCTTTGCAAAGTTCCAAGCAATTCATGTGGGGTCCACAATGTCCCATATGCATACGTCGGATGACCACCAATGCTTCCTTTTTTGTGAGATACCTCAGTATTAAACCTTCAGAGGTGCATTTGAACAAGTCAACATTAACTAATCTGAATTGTATTGCCAGTCATCGTAAGGAGGTTCAGTCTGAGTTTTTCACTCCTTTTGGATATTCCCTCATGCTAAAGAACTTCTCGATGTCAAAGAACCAATAACCAACGCTTGTTTATCCTCGATTTCCACTAGTCAACAATAAAAAGGTTCTTTTGTTGTTTGAAGTATAATTGGCTTTATCGGTTGTTTTTTAGGGCCTTCCCACATCAATGCCAACGGAGCAAGAGCATCCGCCATTTGGTTTTAATCCCTCGACACATGTTTGAAGACACACTTTGTAGACCTTTGGAATTCTTTCTAAATAGCTTCTACATAGGGATGAAGTGATTCTTCTCAGATTTCCCAGTCACAGCTACTTGTCTAATGACTAAGGTGAAGTATCTTACCACGAAAACTTCTTTCGCTCGCACCATCTTGAGTGCCTCTAACCCAAATAAATAAGCTTTGTACTCATCTCCATTGTTCGTTACTAGAAATTCTAGTCACTTTGATAGTGGTATAACTTCATTCTTTGGGGTTATCAAAACAACACCTAGACCTGCCCCATTTTGGTTCATTGCACCATCGAAGAACATTCTCCATTCTGATCGAATATCTTCTATGACTACTAATTGCTCATCTGGGAAGTCTAAGTTTTCCACGTAGTTGGAGTTTAAGGGTTGGTTTACCAAATATTCTGTGACTACTCATCCCTTAATCACCTTCTTCGTTACGTACTCAATGTCAAATTTTATTAACAGGAGCAACCATCATGAGAGTTTCCAAGATGTGGTGGGGGGTTGGCAAAGATACTTCATTGGATTAATCTTTACGATAGCTTGAATTCTGTAGGACTGGAAATATTGGCGTAGTTTCCTCGTTAACCAAACCATTATGGTACAAATATTCTCCACCAAGGTATATCTAGACTAATATTCTAACAGTTTCTTGCTTAGATAGTAGACAGCATGCTCATGCTTATATTCATGTTCTTGGAGGAGCATTACTCCAATAAATGACTGCTCAATTGCTAGGTACAAAAATAGTGGTTTTCCAGGTACTAGTGGGTGGAGGACCTATGGATTTATCGAATATTGCTTGATCTTATCAAAATCAATTTGGCATTGATCATTCTAAAACACTGGTTGGTACTTTCCTAATAGCTTGAATATTGGTTCGTAGATCATGGTGAGCCTGGCGATGAATCTGCTGGCATATTGCAGGGATCCCAGAAATGAACGAACTTCCTTCTCTGTCTTTGGTGCGGGCATTTCCTTGATTGATAAACTTTTATTAGGGTCCATTTCAAACCCTTTATGGCTGACGATGTGGCCTAGAAGCTTCTTAGATGTTACCTTAAATACACACTTCTTCGAGTTCAAAAACAGATTGTACTTCTTGATCCTGGTAAGAAACTTATCTAACATAGTTGGGTGCTCATCTCTGGTGTGAGAATTGACAAGCATGTCATCCATGTATACTTCTACCTCCTTGTGGATCATGTCATGAAGTAAAGTATTCACAGCCTATTGGTATGTTACCCATATGTTCTTCAATCGAATGGCATCACTTTATAGCAGTATACACCCCGTTCAATGATGAAGTCTGTCTTGACCTTGTCTATTATGGCCATTAGGATCTGGTTGTACCTTGAGAATCCGTCCATAATACAAAACATAAATGTCCTTGTTGCATTGTCGACTAGGATGTCGATGTGGGGTAGAGGGAAGTCATCCTTTGGAAAAGCTTTATTCAGATCTCTAAAGTCCATGTAGACCCTAACCTTACCATCCTTTTTTACGACTGGGACAGTGTTGGCCAACCACTTCGAGGAACTTGGCCTTGATCTGTTTTGCCAATTCTACCTTGACCTTCTCTGCCCATTCAGGTCTTAGTCAACGGAGATTATGCTTGACTGATCTGACTCGAGGATCAATTGGGATATGATGTTCAACAATTTGCTTATTAACCTCGGGCATATCATTATATGACCAAGCGAAGGTTACCATGTAACATCTAAGTACATCTATTATCTCTCCTTTTCCGTCAAGAATCAAATCACTGGAAAGTGTCACCATATGTGGTGATTTATTTGTAGCCAAATTAATTTCATTTAATGATGTGTCATGTATGTCAAAGATGTTATGCATATGATCGAATGAATGCATGGTGCCATCTGACAGAACATCAAACAAGTAAGCAAAATTATTGGATTTCATTAAATAAGCCTCATAGACGAAATTGTTCATGTCAAAAAATTAGAAATGTATAGAATTACATCATCATTATTTTCTTCATCCACATGTGGAGGGTCTTGGGTTTGTTATGATTGGTGTAGGTGCATCTTTGGTAGACTTTGGAACCACCTTTTCCTCTAATGTGGCCTGAACTAGCTTCTAAGCCAAGAGTTTGACTATATCAAATACAGCCTGGTCTCGGGTATCACCCTTCTTCCTTATAAGTTTGGCAAATGGCTTTTTTGAACATGGAGACTGCATCCTCTAGCTATCCTTCCTCGGGTTCAGACTTGATGATTGATCGGTTACCTTCATCTTCTATCTCTTCCAAGGTAAGTACCAGCTTCTCCTCATGCAGCAGGGGTTCTTCAAACAGCTCAATCAACTTGCAAACCACGAAGTTGATTACATCATTGAAAATTTCAAACCCTTTGGCCTACTCCCCATTCAGAATTAATGGCTTAAGTTCACCAAGATATGGTTTACTCCCCTTAACTTCAAACACGCTTACCATGTTGCAAAATAATGGATTCTTGAGAATTTTACATCTTGCGATTTGGGGCAAAGCCCAAACCGAGTCCGGGGGTGACTAGAACGGGATCAATTTCCTTGATGATCCCCCGATGGTTTTTTCCCAGCCCTTTTCTTGAGATGAAGCCTTGCTTCTTCATTAGCGCTTTTAAACTACCAGGGAAATAATTGTACCCTTTCGGAGCTTTGCATTCTTTCCTCCTCTCCTTGGTAATCACTGCCACCCTAAACCCTTGCGCTTCCCATTCCCCAAATGTGGCGGCCGCCATGACAGAATCCTCATTCGCCTCGATGGTCACTAGCTGCCCATTATGGATGAGCTTAATCTTTTGGTGCAATGTAGATGGGACTGCACCCAAGGTGTGAATCCATGCTGATCCAATAGTAAGAAATAGGTCACTAGGATGTCCAACATCGTAAATTTGACTTTGGAGGCTACCCCTCCTGCAGTTACTTCCGCCTCAAAAGCCCTGACCACGCCCCTCTTCGAGTCGTCATAAGCCCTAATCACAATATTGGACTTTCCCAGCATTTCTTCCTTCGGCCCTAAATGGGGTAGGACTTTCAATGGGAATAAATTTAAGGATGATCCATCATCAACCATTACACAAGGAATTGCTCGGTAAAAAATTCACTTTGATAAAAAGTTCTCTATCGTATGCTCGGAGCTTTAGCGGTAACTTCAAATGTTCAAACATTATGGTCAGAAGCTTGCGGGGTGTGATTCCCTCCCCGACTACTGTGCACATTTCCACCAAGGTAGTGGGTGTCATAAACATCTCCATCAGTCTCTTCACTAGCCCCATCCTATGTCATTGAGAAATCTCAACCAACTTCCAAATATTATACTTTGCTTGAGTCCCCTTAAGCTGGTTCACCAGTGGGTTCACATCTAGATCATCCTCATCCATTGTCAAGGGAGTGGGGGTTCATGCTGCTCCCTAGCAATCTCGTCGGGATCAGAGTTGTTGAGCTTTACTATATCTTCCCTCTAAAAGACTCACCCACTTCGGGTGACCTTCAACATCCCCTCTTCGATCACTCTTTTTTACTCCTAAATAGCTTAATATAAAAAACAGAGGAGGGGTGAATGTATTTCTTAGTTCCTTTTAAGATTTAAAAATTCTTTCACCAAGGTCAATTTTAAAATGCATGTTGAGTGAACTTATGGTAATCTAGGTCTAAAAATTATAAACTTCTTAGCTTCGCTGGCACAATTTATCTTCAATCGTTGTTGAGTACTTTACTCAGCTCAGATTAGTTTTTCAAGAAACACTTAGAAAAATGAGAGAATAACGGATGAGACAAACACAGTAAAGATAAGCTAATAAGGTTAGAATGTTAACACCTGAGATTTATCTTGGTTTGACCCCTAGCCTACCTATAGTCCCCCAGATTTCTTTCCGAGCTTTAATCCACTAACGTTTCCTTCCCTCCTTAGGCGGAGAAGCCTTTACAAAGGGTAGACAAGATTAGAGAAAGTATCTACCTTTCTAACTACATCTCAAATATAGTTTAGGTACCCTTCCTAAACTGTTACTCATATTTCTTAAGAGAAAATATGATCAGAGGATTTCAACTTATAAAAACGTTGAATCCTTTACAATGTTAAATCTTAAGTGCTATCTCTCTGTTACAAATAGATATGAATGATTTGCAGTTGCTCGATTGCTTGAGTTGGAATTTTTGTAAGCTGGAATTAATTGAACAGGGATTTAGCTCCGGTGATTCACCTTGTTTAAATTTATGCTTTAGTTTACTATATATAGTTGAGGTTCTTAGAAGTAGTTATTACGAACTTCTCATCCTAACAGCTTTCTCAATTTCTCTTTTCTTCAAATCTTTCGAATTTGCCTGTTTGAAATAAATTCCAGGACGTTTAGAGATGGAGATTTCGAACATTGAGGTGCGAGATTAATCCGTTAATCCCATGCTTCAAAAACCCATTTATCTTTAAGCAATCTATTCTGATAGAGTAGAGCGTGAGATGCAACATGGAATTCTGTAATTCATTGACTTGCTAACATCGTAGAGTTGCATGGAGACACTGAGAAATGGCGCATGTCAGAGATTACATTTGTCTTGGAATTTAGTGAGGATTCTCCAACATTCCATACTGACACCTTTTCATTGTGAGGACCACTTGAATATCTTCTTTAATTTCAGCGCCTTTTCTCTTGAAAAGCATCAAAGGAATATCCCATTCCTCACAGAAATCGTCAAACGCATATGTGTCAATTATTTTTTTAAGTGTCAAATGAACTCAACTTTTAACCAAAGAGCTAACTCAGCTTTGTTGAGTATATATTTCTGAAACTATGTAATACTAAGCTTAACTCAGCTTTTCTTACTCTAAGCCATAACTTAATTAATAATTTGGGTAAATTGAGTTGTTTTTCCTAAAACACCCTCAAGTGAACTTTATTAATTAAGAGTCTCTTTATTACTCAATTAATTTCACTAACTTAGTTAGTTTGTTATTTCCAAAATGATTTAAGTACTGTGAGGTACTATTAATTTGGGTTCAACAATCTCCCACATTTTGGAACAGCTAACAAACTTGGTAGTAGAAGAAATTAAATAAACATATAGTTTAAGAATAAAGGAATACCTGATAGATGATGTAAGACTCCCCCATGATGAGTGAATTCCTTGGTCAATGCAGACTCCCCAATAATGAATGAATTCTCCTCAGTCAGCATAACTCCCCCACACTTAGAGGAATTTTCTTTGATTTGAGACTTTGTCTTACTTTATCTTTTCTTTAAGGTTGGTCTTGTGTATACTCCTACATCATTTTATAAGAAAAAATAACATACATTCATAGCAAAATAATAAGTTAAAAAGCTCTTAACTTGAATTGGCAAAAACTGGTAATATTTCTTTGATTTTCAAAAATACTTAGTGAGTCCACAAGTTATGTTCTGAGCTAAGTTTACATTAAGTCCTATTACAAATTTTGCCTATACTAGAGTTATGATAATTTATGTGAATGAGAAGAAGCAGAAGGCTGTCCAGAGTTATTTGGATCATTAGAGGATGGAGTTGATTGATTTTGCTGATGTTGATGTTAATGATGCTGAGGATGCTTTGGTAGGGAAGACTTGTTAAGATTCGTAGTTTGAGTTTTATCTTTAGCTACCTTCTCTCTCTTTGTTATCTAGTCTTTTATGATTTGTTCAAAATAGACATTAAAGAAGTCTAAAGTGGACTGAAATCCTCCTACCTACCAATTATCAACAGAGAGATCTCTTGCTCCTGCATCTCTTTTCCCTTGGTCGTTAAGAAGTCTTGATCATTAAGATTTGAGATAACCAAATGATGAAAACTAGAAAGATGAGTTATCTAATCGAATCCTTGGCATGTGAATTGTTGAAAGCACTACAGCAAAGCTTTGAAATCTGTGGCAGATAATGCAATCTTCAGCTTCGCTTCCATGTCTAATATCCTTGGGTATAGGGATGATATAGACTTTGTGGTGAAGTCAATATCCTTAGCATCATATTTTCCAGTAGTCACCAATTGGTTCACATTCTTTAGATTATCTTCAATCTTGACCATGAGCATATTTAGCTTTTTGTGAACTAAGAGACCATTGTCTAAGTCTAGCGAGTCAATAGGCTCTAGGATAATCTTTCTCATCACCTCAAAAATGGCCTTTTGTGCCTTCTTTATAGAGTCATCTATGTTTTCATAAACTTCTTTGCAAAAAGAGAGTCAATGTTCAGCATGGGCTGTTTGTCTACTTTCTTGAGAATAACATCAACAGTCTTTATAACCAGATCAATATTGTTGTTATAATTCACCATGAACTTGGACATGCTCTCCATCAACTAGGTTATGTTGCGTATGATATTCTTTATAGTTTCTACTTCTTTTAGCACATTCTCGATCTTGCAATTAGTGCTCTTCTTTATTTTGGTCTGCTCTTCTCCAAACTTGTGAAACTGTGTAGCTTGAGTTTCCATAGTGGTACTTAAAATACTTAGCAGTAGCATGTACACTACCCTTTATCTTTCCTACCACCATGTTAGCGATAGCAATAGATATGGGGATAGATGTAACGGTTGTGCTGAGTTGAGCTGTAAAATCAGACAAGCCAGTAAATATCAGAGCCATCTTATCCACTAGGCTTTTGGCGCTTTCCTTCGCTAAATGGTTGCGAATCACAAATAAAGTACCTAGAATTTTCTCAAAACTCCTTGAAGTAGATAGATATAGAGGGTAAGCTTGTGTATTCATCAAACTCAGGTAGCTTAGCCTTTGGCTTAGTGGATAAGTCCTTCAATTCTTGGGCTAGTAATAGTTTGTTTATTATCCCATCCAACTCAGCATCAGACTTGAGCGCTAGGAATTTCTTCCTTGTCAGTTCTCGTATCTGTGCCAAGATGGCTGAATCAGCCAAGTTCTCTTAGACTAGCTTGCTGTTGGAAGCAAGTACTTCACTCGCTATAAAATTTGCCTCAATATCTTCTTCACTTAATTTTCCATATTGAGCAAAGTTATCAGCATAAGGAACTTCTCTAATCATAGGAATTAGAAGGGTTGAGGATGGGTTTGAAGAAATGGTTGGTTTAGGAATTTGTATAGTTGAAGTGGGAGCTGGTTTAGATTTTACAGGTGAAGGAATTATTTTGGTTTGGGTATTTGGTGGAAGAGAAAAAGCAATATTTTGTGTTTGAGTATGGGAAGGAGAAGAATGTGGGGAAAATGAATCTTGAGTTTGGTCAGAAGAGGAAGGAATATTTACTAAAGAATTTACAATGTCAAAGGTTGAGGTTGAGGATTTACAAAGGGGTTAGGAATTTCAGTATCTACATGAGTAGAAACTGAGGGATTTACACATATAGAATTTGAAGGATGTGCAGGAGAAGAAGGAATTTCAAGATTTATAGAAGAAATGGGAGAAGGATTTAAAGGTACCTCTGGGTTAGTTGTTTGACCCAAGGATAGGTCAACTTGAGGTATTTCAGGTTGAGTAGGAAGGGTTTCAGCTTGAGAGAATGAAAGTGTGGTTGGGATCAGGAAGATCGAATTTTCCTTGATTAAGGTTATTGGCTTCTCCACATCCTCCTCGCTGCTCACCACTTGAACTTTTTTCATCAAAGGTCTGTTGGTAGCAGTGCGCTTACGCTGAGTCCCCTTAGCTATAGTAATTACTTCCTCCACATGGGCATTAGCACCTGAAATTATAGTTTGGGAGTCCTCCTTTGTCTTTTTGGAGTTCCCTTGACTTTCAGCTTCTTCAATCACATCCAGTTTACGCTTTCTCTGACGCAAGGTTTCCTTGGCCTTAACGGCATCTTCCTCCTCTTCAGCTTGCTATTTTACCTTAGCTTTCCTCTAAGCATGAGTTTTGGCTTTCTTTTGTCTTCTTTGCCTACTTGGAGCCTAGGTAGGCATATCCCTACCCTTGTTTTTACCAGGCTCTTCTTAACCCTTGATGAGGTGGCCTTTGGTTTTGGGGAGGTTGGAGCATAAGCGATTAAAAGAGGTTCCATCTTTGCAGAGATAAGAACATTGTCACATGAGTCATTGCTGCTCTCAAAGTTCACCATAAAACAGTCCTCATCCTCCTTTGCAATATTCTCAGGGAATATTATCGGTACAGCCTTGGCCTTTCACTTTGTATCTTGGGCATTAGTGTACTTAGTATACACCTAATTATGATAAAGCTTGCTGAAGTACATCATTAGGAGCATCTTCTTCATGAGGATGACACTTTTCCCTGGTCCACCAACAAATGATGACAGATCCATCTTTACCGATTTTTGTTAAGTGATGAAGAATCATCACATGCTAATTTAATTATTTCCTTCTGCCATATGGTAGACAACACACCTCTCGAAGTACGTATAGCTAGTGAGGGATCCTATCTTCGGTAGCAATAGCTTCACTACCTACTCATGGCAAGCTCTTACAACCCAACTCATTCTAGAAGCGGCTATTTGTCTAGATCCATAGTCTGCTGGCAATTCCCAATCTTTAGGGATTGCCACAGCTTCCTCATTTCACGATCTCCTAAGCTAAGTGCCTTTGAAAGGCATGTTCAAGATGCTTTAAGTAGCCTTGAGAAGATAAAATGAGAGTTTCCATCTATCTCTACCAGAAGTACATCATTAAAGCCTTGGATGGTGTAGAGGTTCTGGAAAAACTCTTGACCAAGCCAACAATAGCTGGCCCTTCCAGTTGCAGAAATTGACTAAGTCTATGCTACTGGATGTCCCTATGAAGGATCTTGTTTCTTATCAAGCCTTCATAATTGACTTCATAGACTAGGCCAAAGTCCAAATTAGAGCCCCAGTTCACCTTGGTGAAGACCATTTCAGCATGGAGAGTGATCTTCTCTTATTTACCTTTAGCATTCACATAGATACTTCCTTTCGAGTTTCTCTGAAGAACAAAGGTGGATTTGGTTCTCTCCATTTTTAGAGGAAAAGGGAATTTGAGAGAAAGAGACTTAGGGTTCTTTTGCAGATTGAAAATGATTGAGATTTCAAGGATGCAAGTAAATTCTCTCTCTTCCAGTCTTCAACTTTTATAGACCTCTTCCACTTTCATAGATACGTGGCGCTCGCACAAAGAAAGATTAAAATCAACATTGAGATTAACATTGATTTAACTGACTTAGTAAAATGATGAGTTTAACAACAGACGATTCCAATTCAAAAACACATCTTTTTGAAAAACTTTGGTTTTTTATTTTTAACCGCGAAATTGAATCTCGTAGCGTTAGTTTAAAATGTGAATGGTGTTAGACACGTGTTACCTCATTTGATTGAGTTAATATTTGATCTTCAACACTTAGCCAAATTTCTTGATTTTTTCTTCACATGGGGTTATTCCAATAAGCTACCTTAGAATATTGAATTGTTCCTTGGCAAAAGATTTGGTGAGTATGTCAACTCGCTATTCCTCAGATGGAACATACTCTAGTTTGACATCTCCCCTTAGCACATGATCCTTGTTGGTCCGTAAACAGGCAATTAACAACAGTAGAGGGGGGTGAATGCGTTAACTTGGTTACTTTTAACTTTTTCAGAATTATTCGCCAAGTTCTGTTTTTATATGTGTGTTGAGTATGCGTGCTAAGTGCGATATAAAAACTTATAAACTACCCAGCTCTGCTAGCATAGTTTATCTTCAATCTTTAGCTAAGTAAGATTACTCAGCATAGATAAGATAACAAGCAAATAAGTGAATGAGAGAGAGATGAATGAGCATATAGCTGATAAAGCTAATTGCTTAAAGTTAGAATGTCAACACCTGAGATTTTATCCTAGTTCGGCCCCTACCCTACCTCTAGTTCCCGGATACCATCCCTGAGCTTTAATCCACTAGTGATTCATTCCTTCAATAGGCAAAGAAGCCTTTACAGCGGGTAAACACGATTATAGAAAGTACCTTCCTTTCTAACTACCACTCAGCTTAGTTTGGGTACCCTTCCCAAACTGACACTCAGATTAATTCAAGAAAGCGAATTGGATTCAACTTATAGAAATGTTGAATCCTTACAATATTAATCTAAGTAATTTCTCTCTATTACAAACATATAAGAATTTGATGTTTGCTGATTGCTTGCAGGGGAATTTCTTTGGAAGCTAGAGTTAATTGCGCAGCGTTTTAGCTCTTAAGAAATTCAAAGTAATTCACCAAGTTTGAATGTTTGCTCTAGTCTTCTATTTATAGGTTGAAGCTCTGCAAAGTAGCCATTGCAAACTTTACGATATCGCTGATCTTCAATTTCTCATCTCTTCAAATTTTTTGAATCTTCCCATTGGAGACAAATTCTAAGACGTATAGAGACAGAGATTTGAATGTTGAGGCACTATAAAATTCCGTTGATAAAATCTCATTTGTCTTCAAGCAATCTGGTTCTGAGAGATACGCACTAAAATGCAACATGGAATCTTCCCATTGGATGACTTTGCTACATTGCTAAAAACGCGCGGAGACATTTGAGATGCGGTGAATAATAGAAAAATTCCTTTTACTTGGACTGTAATGAGGAATCTCTGACGGACTGTACTGACATGTTTTGGTATTGTGAGGATCACTAGAATCTTGATTAATTTCAGTGCCTTTTCCTCCTAAAAAAATAACTAAGGAATATTCCATCCCTTCACAAACAACATTAATAGTGCATGTGTCATACAGTTTCTAAATGTCAAAACGATCTACTTTTGATTAACTAAAAGTGAAACTCAGCACAAGCTGAGTGAGATAAATCTAAACTACATAGTACTCAGCATAGACTCAGCTTTTCTTACTCTAAGTCATAACTTAATTAATTACTCAGCACAATTGAGTTGTTTTCCCTTAAACAACCTCGACTTAGCTTAATTAATTAAGAGTCTACTTAGTACTCAATTAATTTCACTATCCTAGACAGTTTGCTATTTCCAAAACTATTAAGTACTATGAGGTACTATTAACTTGGGTTCTACAATCCCTTATGAAGTGATGTCTTATATTAACATGCTTCATCCTGCCATGTTGAATTGGATTTTTAGATTGGTCAATTACACTCTTGTTATCACACATAACTTCGAGGAATTTTAACTTTATACCATAATCTTCTAGTTGTTTCTTAATCCATAATAGTTGTGCTACACAACTTCCTGCTGCCATGTACTTAGCTTTAGTTTTACTCAATGCAATACAAGTTTGCCTTTTGCTATACCATGTGACAAGGCCTTCTCTAAGGAAATAGCATCCTCCTATAGTGCTTTTCCTGTCGAGCTTGTATCTACCAGAATCAGCATCTGTGAATCCTCTTGGAGTAAAATCTATACTATTGGGATACCACAAACCTGCATCAAGTGAACCTTGCAAATATCGGAGAATCCTCTTTACAATTGCTAATTGAGATTCTCTAGGATCAGCTTGATAACGAGTGTAGTAGCACATAGCATACTGAATGTCAATCTTACTAGTAGTTAAATGTAGAAGAGAATCAATAATACCACTGTAGAACTTACTATCTACCAGTTTACTAGCTTCATCCCTACTTAAGATAGTATCAATGACCATGGGAGTGGACATTGGCTTTGAATGTTCCATATCAAACTTCTTTAGAACTTCCTTGGCATACTTTGCTTGACTAATGAAGATTCCATCTTTACTCTGCTTGATTTAAAGTTTAAAGAAAAAGTTAAGCTCTCCCATCAATGATATTTCAAACTTGCTCTTCATCTGCTTGCTAAACTCTTTGCACATTTCTCATCAATTACTCCAAAATTGATGTCATCAATATAAATTTGGACTAGCAATGCATCTCCTCTTCTTCACTAGATAAAAAGAGTCGTATCTTCTTTCCCTCTTTCATAGCCTTTGCTGATAAGGAAATTGGTCAGCCTCTCATACCAAGCTCTTGGAGCTTTCTCAATCCATAGAGAGCTTTCTTCAGTTTGAAGACATGCTCAGGATTCTTCGAATCTTCAAACCCTGGAGGCTGATGAATATATACTTCCTCTTGAATGAATCCATTCAGGAATGTGCTTTTGACATCCATTTGAAATAGCTTAAATTTCATATGGGATGCGAAAGCACACAGGATTCGAATAGCTTCAAGCTGAGCTATAGGAGTATAAGTTTCATCATAATTGATGCCTTATTGTTGATTGTAGCCTTGAGCAATAAGCTTGACCTTGTTCCTGACAACAATGCCATCTCCATCTAGCTTGTTCTTGAAAACCTATTTGGTGATGATAATTGAATTACCTTTAGGCTTTAGAACTAGATTGCTAACATCATTACTCTTGAACTAATCCATCTCCTTCTACATCGTGATCATCCAATAATCATCTCCTTTAGCATCTTCAAACTTTTTGGGTTCAATCAATGAGATGAAAGTTGGATGGCTCATCATCCCGTTGAGTTGACCTCACTTCATTACTGGATTATGAACATTATCAACAATGTTATCAAGTGGATGGTTGCGGTGAGTTCTAAATCTGCAATTGGTTGTTGAGGTTGAGGTTGAGGTTGAGGTTGATCTTCACCATCATTGAAGTTGATAGATATATCATTATTTTCCTTGACTCTCTTAGCTTTAGGTTCTTGTGCTGCAGCACAGAGAGTGGCATGCTGAGTGGATTTGCTTGCTAGGTTACTCTTTCATCATCATCAGATGGATGTATATCTACATTGTTAATTTCATTGAAATCCACATGCATAGACTCCTCTAATAGGTCAGTTCTTTTGACATATATTATATATGTCTTGCTGTTAGTTGAATATCCCAGAAAGATACCTTCATCAGCCTTTGGATCAAACTTACCTAGCTCCTCCTTGGTGTTAATAATAAAGCACGTATAGCCAAATGATCTAAGATGATTGATCTTAGGCTTGCACCCTCACTAAAGCTCATAGGGTGTCTTCTCAAGAATTGGACAAGTTAAAACCCGATTCAAGATATAACAAGTTATGTTAACAGCTTCTCCCCATAAGTACTTTGGTAGATTGTTATCACTCAACATGGATTGAGCCATCTAAACTATGGTTCTGTTCTTCCTTTCTAAATCCCCATTTTGTTTAGGAGTATAAGGAGTAGAAAGGTAATGTGTTGAATTCTTCAAAATTGAAATTCTCGAATTTACATCCATGATCACTTCAAATTCTACTGATTTTAGTTCATATTTCATTCATATCTGATTACTGAGTTTGACAAAAGATTTATATGTTTCGTCTTTACTACTCAGCAAGACTACCTAAGTGAATCTCGTGAAGTCATCCACAACCACTAATGAAAATCTCTTACCACCCATGGTCATAGGTTGAACTAGGTCGAAAAGATCTTGGTGGAGGATCTCAACTGTCACTTAGTTACACGTGATTAATTAACCTAAAAGATTTCTTAAATTGCTTACCGAGCTAGCAAGCTGAGAAAAGTTTATCCTTCTCGAAGCTGATACTAGGTAAACCCACAACTAGTTACCTTTTTGCCAGTTTGGACAGAATGTTCATATTTATATTACCCAACCTTCTATGCCAAAGCAATGAATTATCCTCCTTAGATACAAGATAAACATAGGTGGAGCACGGGGATAAATCAATCATATACAAATTATGGATCTAGGAGCAAAGAGTATAGATGAGTCAGTCTTACAATCAATATTTGAGCAACCTACTAAGTCGAATGTAACCTTCCTACCTTTATCACAAAGCTGGGCTACACTAAGCAAGTTGAACTTGAGTCCTTTGACCAGAGAAACCTCTTCGATTAAAGAAGAGACTCCAATAGTGCAATATCCCACAATCTTGCCTTTTTGGTTATCTCCGAAACTGACACTTCCATTTCTCATGCGCTCTAATGAGATGAACTGTCTTTCATCTCCCGGTCATATACCTTGAGCATCCACTATCCAAATACCACATTCTAGAGTCATTAGCGGATCTAAGGCTCACCTTAGTATGAGGATAATTTCCTTTGTATCGCTCAGATTCAGAGTCAGCAGCAGATTAGTTTCTCTTAGAAGTAGATGATGAGGTCTCGCCCCTTTGATTCTCTATCGCTATTAAGCAGAAGTTGGCAGAATATGTTGGTTCTTCATTTGATAACAAAGACTTTTCATAATTGCTCCAAGTGGAAGCAAGTGCCTCATTCTTCTTAGCGAACCTCTTCTTATATCTGTCCTTCTTGGTCTTTGGATAGGATGATTGGATATGGCCTTTTTCAAAATAGCCAAAGCACTTGATGTCTTTATTGTGTTCCTTTTTAGGCCCTTCCTCAACTCCTCGTCAGTGCTGAGTTGACTTATTTTTAGTGGGAAACTTCTTCTTGTTGAACTTCCTATCCTTCTTCATAAAGCATTTGAAATACCTAGTCAGAAGGGTCATTTGCTCATCGAAATCGTAGCTGGTGGATTCGTCAGAAGAATCAGCTTTCAAGACAATGGCTTTGCCCTCTCTCTCATTGTCCTTACTCCTTTTGGAGTCATCAAGTATATTTCCTCAGGGACATTTCTTGAGTTAGTAAGGTTCCTATCAGATCATCATAGCTATAGGTTTTAAGATCATGAGCCTCCTCGATCACGTACTTCTTGGCATCCCACTCTAAGGTAAGAGTGCGAAGAATCTTCTTCACCATCTCTTCCTCGATGAACTCCTTGCCTAATCTCTTTAGTTCATTAATGATATTATTGAACCTGGTATTCATGTCCTGAATACCCTAACTAGGGCCCATCTGGAACATCTCATATTCTCTTAGCATGAGATCGATTTTCAACTCCGTAACCTTATCAGTCCCCTTGTAGGTAATCTCCAATTTCTTTCATATTACCTATGTTGTCTCGTAGCCCAAGACCCTATTGAACTCTATAAGATCTAGTGCACAGTGTAACTAATTGATGGCTGCAGCATTCTCTTTGAGAAGCCTTAAGTCAGCATCATCATAATCCTCTAGATCAACTAGAACACGTTCCCATTCCTAACAATAGTAGGAATTCTAGGGCTAAGCTCTATAGCGAGCCATGCTTGCATGCTTTGAGATTGGATGAAGTTTTTCATGCAGTTTTTCCAAAACTTGTAATGATTACCGTTGAACGATGGTAGCCTGGTTATAGACATTCCTTCTTTAAGGAAAGCTGTCTATCCTAAGCCGGAACTGAAACTGTTATAAGCCATTTCGGATCTTTAACTCAAAGACAATTAGACTAAAAGGTGAGCACTACTCTGATACTACTTGTTGGTCCTAAACGGCTTAATATAAATAGCAAAGGGGGTTAATGCTTTTCTTGGTTCTTTTTAAGATTTAAAAATCCTTTTATGAAGTTCAGTTTTTAGATGCTTGTTGAGTGAAATTATGCTGAGCTGGATCTAAAAACTATAAACTTCTCAACTTCATTGGCATAGTTTATCTTCAATAACGTTGTTGAGTACTTTACTCAGCTCGGATTGGTTTTTTAAGAAACACATAGAAAAATGAGAGAATGATGGATAAGATAAACACAGTAAAAATAAGCAAATAAGGTTAGAATTTGAGCACTTGAGATTTATCCTGGTTCGGCCCCTAACTTATCTCCAATCCCTGGATTTCTTTTGGAGCTTTAATCCACTAGTGTTTCCATCCTTAGGCAGAGAAGCCTTTACAATGAGTAGACAAGATTAAAGAAAGTACCTTCCTTTCTAACTACCTCTCAAACACAGTTTAGGTACCCTTCCTAAACTGTCACTCAGATTTCTTAAGAGAAAATATGAACAGAGGATTTTAACTTATAAAAATGTTGAATCATTTACAATGTTAAATCTTAAGTGTTATCTCTCTATTACAAATAAATATGAATGATTTGAATTTGTTCGATTGCTTCAGTAGGAATTTTTGTAAGCTAGAATTAAATTAAATAGAGTTTTAGCTAAATTTGAGGTGATTCACCTTGTTTCAACATCTTCTTCGATCTTCTATTTATAATAGAAGGTCTTGGAAGTAGCCGTTGTGAACTTCTCATCCTGACAGGTTCCTCAATTTCTCTTCTTTTCAAATCTTTCGAATTTACCGGTTTGAAACAAATTTCAGGACATTTAGAGACAGAGATTTAGAACATTGAGGAGCGAGATTAATCTGTTAATCTAATGCGTCAAAAACTCATTTGTCTTCAAGAAATCCATTCTAATAGAGGGGTGCGTGAGATGCAATGTAGAATTCTGTAATTCATTAACTTGCTGACGTTGCAGAAGTACGTGGAGACACTGAGAAATGGCGCATGCTAGAGGATTCTTTTTATCTTGGACTTTAGTGAGGAATCTCCAACATTCCATACTGATAACTTTTCGTTGTGAGGACCACTTGAATATCTTCCTTAATTTCAGTGCCTTTTCTCCTGAAAAGTATCAAAGGAATATTTCATTCCTCATAGAAACCATTAAACGCATATGTGTCAAATATTTAGTGTCAAATGAACTCAACTTTTAACAAAAGAGCTAACTCAGCTTTGCTAAGTCTATATTTCTTAAACTATGTAATACTAAGTCAGCTTTTCTTACTCTAAGCTATAACTTAATTAATAATTTGGGTAAACTGAGTTGTTTTTCCTAAAACACCCTCAAGTAAACTTTATTAATTAAGAGTCTACTTAGTTTTCAATTAATTTCACTAACTTAGTTTGTTATTTCCAAAACTTTTTAAGTAATATGATGTACTATTAACTTGGGTTCAACATTTTTTTCTTGGTGGGAGTTACCCAAGGGAGCTGGTAGTACCCATCATTCGATTTGGCTCGGGACCCTTTCAGTTGGTAGGCGTCTAGGTCAATTGGCTTCATCCCATATACAATAGTCTCACCTTCCATCGAGACCCCATAATCCTATTTTTTTCTTCCTTCTAAACTTCAAAACATAAGCCTCCAGATCAATGGGCAACCATTTTGGTGCCTTACCGGAGTCTACCTCTATTACATCCACTATGGCTTTTACCCTTCCCATCGAGAGAAACTCGGCTAACAGATCAACTTCCATATCTTTCCCATTATCAGTTAATGCATTCACATCTGGATTAGACCTCGATAGCATCTCAAAAATCAAGTTGGAGGGTATCCTTGACCCTACTACCAGAACATTGCGAGCCCCTAGCACACGTTCTCTATCCATATGGTGGGCATGATATGACAGTTCATCGAACTATGGGATTATCATTCTAGATAGATGATGGCGATACCAATTATGAGCTGCCTCTATCATCAATCAAACACCGTCTTGTTCCATTGGTCTCGTTGACATCACTACGTAAATGAGCATCCATCATCGAAGGTAGCACATGAATGTTTCTTATCCCTTTGCTTACATGCAAATAAGTCCAAAATGCACTATCTTGGTCATTTAAGGAATAAGAATTGCGATTGGAACTCCACAGTATTGTTGTTCCAAGTGCTCTTAATCTGCTCCGATTGCATCTCGTACCATTCGCTAGCACTCCCTCAAGAGAATAAGGAAAAAGTGCCACCATCATTGCTGGAGAAAGGCCCTGCGCTCGGCACAAAGTGTAGATTTTAAAGATGTCAAAAGACGGTGCGTCATTCCCATCAAAAATAGATATACTAGCTAAATTGAAGCTAGTACTTGATACTTTTTCTAGATGCACAACCTCCCAGTTGTTAAGTTTTACCTTGAGCGCATCAATAACTACATCTGGGTTCATTCCCGACCTAATCACCATCACGTACTCTTGGTTACAGCTGGATGTTGCTTCCTCCGATGAAATCCTCCCTACACAAAGCAACGTAAGTATCTTACTAGTAAAAACCGATATCTCAGCTAGGTAAACTTTCAAGTTGGAGCACTCAATTTCACCCCTAAACTTATGACAACCCATTTCAGCCTCTAAAATCTTCAAAACATGGCCCAGATCAATCCATAACCCAACAACCATCATAAACTCCCCCAGGATTTCAGACATGCACTTCACCACCCTTTTCTTTTCCATGTCAGAGCTGATCATTCTCACCTTTGCTTCAAAGTTAGGAAAAGGATTCATCTTCGTGCTAGGCTTTAAGGTCAGCTCCTAAATGATATTGTCATCCACCAACTTCTGAATGGCCTTCAACAACTCTTTACAGTTGTTAGTTCTATGCCCTACGGTTACATGATAATTGTAGAAGTTATTTTTATCCTCGAGCCTCAAAGGGGTGTGCTTCTTTAAACTCTCCATCTGTTTGAACTCTCTTAGCTTGGTGAACAAAAAACCGAGATTGGTCATGTAGGGGAAATGCCATGATATTCCTCCTTGGACATTTTCATAGTAGCTGCATTTTCTACCTGTACCAACTGAATCGCAGGCTGCTTTGTCTTAACCTGTACCAGGTTAGACTCATTCTTTGTCTTGCTGGCGAGCTACCCTGTTGCATCCTCCATGGCATCATAATCCTCTATCTTCTCAACCTTGATGAATACCTCTTGATAGTTGTTAAAGGACACTGACCCAAGCCTGCTTCTGTAGGATGGCAATGTGCCATCCAGGAGTTTCACTATCATCTTTGACAAACTCCAACGAGCTTGAAGCTTGAACTATGTGGTAATCCTACGTTTGATATAAGACTTAAATTTCTCACCCTATTTCTGCCTCACTGCCTCCAGGTTCTGCATTGTAGTGATCATCAGGGTGTTGAAGCCATAGTGCTCATTTATGGTTTGGGAGAGATGATTCCAATCTTAGGCAATGTCAATGGGAAGGTTGTTATACCACTCATTAACCAGACTTCTGAGGGTGATAATAAAGAGCTTGGCCATCATCCGATCATTCACTTTTAAGGTCCTCATTACGTTTTGATAGTGCATCAGATGGGCACAGGGGTCTATAGTGCCTACGTACTTCTCGAATTGCGGCATTGAGAATTTCGATGACAAGTATCCTCGTTTCTAATTGCTAACTATGTATGGAATGTATTCATCTGGCTTGGCATAAGATGACTGTTGTGTGTGACCAAGAACTGCTACCATAACTTTTCCATCCCGGGTTGCTGGAGAACTTTATTTCCAGCTCTCGAATAGAAACCATATTGTCCCTGTCCCTAAAACATCTAGGAAGGTGCAAGTTGGAACTACAAAGAGATCAGTGCACTCCAACTAGAAACTGATGGTTGAGCTGCCCCTTGAAAACCCTGGACGAATGGGATGTAGCTGGAAGAAGGTCTAACATCTATTGGCGCCATAGAAATTGGCGTAAATACTGACTGGTCCGGGTGTCTCGAGAAGAATTAACTTCCGACTTGCGGTTGAGAAGAGCTTGTGAAATTGTAACCAGATTTCGGATACTGGTGTTTTCATCACTATTAAAAGATATGCGGTGATGTATGAATCGTTGCCCCTTGTGAGTGGATTGTTCAGGTTTAATGCACACCTTGAATGTTGGCAAGGTAAAATTTTTGAAATAAGATGGCCCCGCGTAGGCCTAGGTTAAGATGATGTGGAGAAAATATAGCTTGGGTTTGTGTTTACCCCATTTGAGCTTTGTGGTGTGTGTAATTACCCCATGTGGGATAAGAATCGGATGCCAAGTGGGCATCGCGCCAAAATTAGGGTAAAAAGGTATGCTTGCCCTTTATGGGCTAAGAGTCGGACATCACTTGGACATCACACTAAAAGGGGTAAATGATGGTTCATAACTCTAATTGGTTTCATGTTATCCTAGGGTGACACGATCTCGAGCGTCAACTAATCCTAAGTATGTTTGACATCGAATTGGCATCATGATGATGGAAACATGCTATGTCCATTTTTTGTTTACATTGTTTTAGTATCATGAGTGTGTGCATTCAAGTGTCTACATTAAGATTGGTGGTTAGCATGGCACATTTGTGTAATGCATGATGAATCGAAAGTAGTAAACACATAGCACAAAGCATGCAATGTTCTTCCAACCATACAACTCTAGCTCGTAGGGTTTTTTGCTAGTCTCTATCCTAAGTTTGGTTCATCTTAATACCATGGGGGCACTAAGGAGCGCACCTGCAAGAAAAAAATAGTGCATGATCGCTTGTTGGGTAACACCCTAGGGAAAAAGCCTACTACTTATCTACATGAGGTTTGCTTTTGGGTTGCTGATGTAGAATGTTTTTGTTACACTAATATACACTCTAAGACTCTCCCCTAAATAGGTTCCAACGAGGGAGGTACATGCGGTGTGGCAACAAGAGCTCCACTAGCTCAAGTATTCTCTTTTTCTCAGGGAGGAAGATGATTACAAGAGTAAGCATTGCGGTAATAAGGTAGCTTAGACTTGCGGGCTAATCCCCTCTATTGCAATGCGATATTATGAATATGTCATAATTAAGAAAATAAGGGATAATGTGATCAATAATTTTAGGCACTTATCCAAAATCTAAAACCTTTGAAAAAAAGTTTAAGAAAATATTCCCCAGTAAAGTCACCACTGTGAGTGGACGATACGGATTCGATGGGTCGAGAGTGCGCTGGAATGAAAGGCGCGGTCCACCGGGGTGTTTTTGTGAAAATAAAGTATCGGGTCGGGGAACCGAAAGGTTAAAAGAGAAAACAAAATCGATTTAGATCGTCAAAATCCGAAATTGTTATCTTGTAGTGTAGAGTCACCACCTGGATAAGTTCTTCTAGGAATTAAAGTCTTGTGAGGTTTAAAGTCCGAGGGACGGTCCACTAAGACACAAAGATTCGAGTTCAGGATAAGTTGCTTACTTCTTATTGGATCACATTAAATTAAATCTATAGAAATTCGTGTTTCTTAATTGTGCATATCCAAACTTAAGTCATTTTCATGCTTATAAAGTATGATTTAACGCGCATGTGAAAAGCAGTTAACCTATACATAAAGCAATAAATGAATGCTTAAAAATAAAATTACAAATTACAAAACCTCGAGGGATGCAACCACCCGCCCAATCTATTAATTACATAATCTTAAAAAATAATTGCAATACCCCGAAGGAAAATAAAATCCTAGGCATACATATAACCTAATCTACGTGCATCCACAAGAATTAGCATAGGAGATATAGCACAATATAAATATTTACTCATATGCTGGATTTCATTTTGACGAGGCTCCGTGTGACCTAATTAAAATATCAATGATTAAAAATTCTTATTTTAGGAGAAATTGATTCATCTTATAAACAAATATATTGCTCATTTTTAATTAGTGAAAATGATCAAAGAGCAAAAATGTGAGATCTGTTATCCGGGAATAATTTTAATTCCTTTCGTGGGGGTATTGTAACTTGAATATTTAAGGATCTCCATAATTAAATAAATGAGAAAGAAAGATGGAAGAAAGCTTACATAATAAGATAAACAAAATAACAATTAAATAAACTAAAAGAATTAATAAAATAAAATTTAAACGATAAAAGGCATAAAATAAATCCTAGGTCAACATGTAGAAATAAAGAAGAAAAATAAAGAAATCATGGAAAGAAGTAACTCTAGAAACTCAGAGACTTAACCTTTAGGTGTGAATCCACTTCGACGAATCCATTGCATCTCTGGGAGCATTCATCGTTCGTTTTTTTGTTGTGATTTGTGAAAAGTCGATTTAAAAATAATTAAATTCGAAACCTAAATTTATTCCAAGCCCGAAAATAATTAAAAGAAATTTTTAAAAGATGAAAGTAGAGCGTCGTAATCAAATAGTCAGAGTAATATCGTGTGTTTTTTGCTGAAAAAAATATGATCCCTGTACAATGAAAATACCCCCTATTTATAGGGAAAATTTTCCAAATTTGGCTGAGTTCTTCGGCTTCGCCTGTAAACGCAGCACTTCGTGGACGAAGGCTGGCTGGCCAAGCCAGCGAAGCCAGCTAACTTTGCAAGGCCTTCACTAGCCGGGACGGATTTTTTCCTTTTTATTATTTATATATATATATTATTTTTTCTTTATTATTATTTTTATTAATTAATTAATTAAAACTCTTTAAGTGTTTAATTAATTAATTTATTCTGAAACCTTATTTATTCAAGTCATTAAACTTTTAAATATTTTTATGGCCCTGGATATTTATTTAGGCCTTCAAAATTTAATTTGGTAATGAGGAGAGCTCTCATTTGAATATCGTTGGATAATCGAAAGTAGTGAGATTCAAGGATTTGATCTTAAAATGCCGTCATCATTGAACACGCGAGCTGGTACAAAATCCCGTGCTCACATGTGGACTAATCTCAGTATGGATTTTATTCAAGGGCTACTCAAGTCCAATGGTAGAGAAGTGATTTTAGTTTTTGGTGGACCACCTAAATATACCTATTGTATTGGCCTTAGAGCAGCTCTAATGGTTCCCCATTTTGGAGAATTCCCAAAAATGGAGAATGAATAAGGGTAATGGTCAAGTCCACTCATTCCCCATATGGTATATCCCAAAATGTGGTTCCACAAATATGGAAAATGATTTATTCCTCATTTTGGGGGATCGAATAAAATTTTATCATTTTTTGGAGAATTGAATAAAATAATATTTCGTTTTGCATTTTTATTGTTTTTAGTTTTTGTTTTGTTATCCTTTTTTTAGTTTAATCATAAAATATTATTATTTTAAAGTGATTTTGATTTTGGGAATGGAAAATGGGAAAAATGGTTGGAGAAAACATTGTAGATTCTACAAAATGAGGTTTGAAGAATGAAAAATATGTAAAATGGTTGGACTTGGTCTTAAACACCCATATATTGCTAGAGATGTAGCTAAAATGTTCCTCTCTAATGTTTCCAAACTACATGACCTTCCTTCATCAATTGAGAGTGCCAAAGAACCCGTCTTTGCTTGTGCCTTATGGGAATAGCTATTTAAGCTTTAACAGTATGAATTGTCGAGAATTGTTGAGATCAATCGCCTATTACTCGCGAATTGATGGACAAAAATAAGTAGTTAATAGATGATTCGAAAAATACCTCGTATGCATGTCCCATGGAAATTCCAAGAGATGGTATGATTGGGTACCACTTGCTGAATGGTGGTATAACACCAATTTCCACACCTCGCTCAAAATCTCACCCTTTGAAGCTCTGAATGGGATACCACCACCCTTGCATATTCCATATGTAGTTGGGGATTCAAAAATTTGATTCTTTTGAACAACTATTACAAGATAGAGAGGAAGGAATGAAAAAGCTTAAACACCAACTAGCTAAGGCTCAACATCACATGAAACAACAAGCAAACAAACACATAAGTGATAAAAATTACTCTATTAGGAGTGGGTTTTCATCAAGTTGAAACCTTGTAAGCAGCATTGTGTCAATCATAGGGGAAATCAAAAGCTCTCACCACTATATTTTGGACTCTATCAAATCGAGGACAAAATTTGGTGAGGTTGCCTACAAGATCCGCCTCCCAATCTCCCATTTGTTCAGAGATCCATCCAATATTCCATGTGTCACAAATTGAGGGAAAATTACCCAGCTAGATCTCTCCTCCCACTCAATTTTCGGCATTGGAAGTCGCTCCAATTCCAATGGCGGTGCTTGATCAAAAGTGGTAAAAAGGGGAATCGTGCAACCACTAAAGTCTTAATCCAATGGGTAGGACAAGATAAAGATGAGGCTACCTAGGAATTTATGTTTGATATGTTGAATGATAATTCGGAGTTCAGTTTCGAGTTAGGGTTCCTTTGGGATGAAGTTTTTGAAGGGATGGTGAAGGAATGGAAATTAAAAACCATGTTTGGGATCAAGTTTTGATGTTGGTTGGACGGTTTGGAGAGGAAGTAATTTCCTTTAGAATTCTATCAATTTAATAAATTTCAATCCCACCAAATTGGTGGGATTTGAAAGGAGATGTAATTTATTTTACAATTTTAACTCTATTATTTTATTTTATTTATAAATCTTTTACATTAAAAAGGTATTCAAGTAATTTTCATACCCATTTTTCTTTATAATCCTATCCCTTTCTTCCCAAATAAAATAATTTTAAAATTATTACATTCCTTTATAATTCTATCTCTCATTTTCTTTTCCTTCACCTTCCTTCCTTTTAAATTCTTCAAAAAACTTGTTACCAAACAGAGACTTAGGCTTTTAAGTTGGAAGGGATGATATGTGGAGAAATGAAGATGGATTTGAGAGTTACCGTTATTTCTTTCTTTATTTGAATTTCCTCCAAACGTTGTGTTTAGCGTGATTGTAATTGCATTTTAATTATTTCTTTTTCTGTTAGTTGGGCTACAGGTGAGAGAAGAGTGATGTAATCATATATGTAACGAGCGGTTATCATTGTGCTTTTCATGCTAATTTTGCTATCAATTGAGAAATCACTCTTTCCTCTCTTCAATCATCTGTTTCTCTCTCTAACCTAGCCGATTATGTTTGGCTATTCTTTCATCTATCAGCTTCCATGTAAGAAATTCAATTTACAATATAGGAGTTCAATTTCTCTTGGAATTTTGGGGGTTATCCGTCCCAGAGTGGTTTATAGTTATAAAAGTGGTATAAAACAATAAGTCAAGGATTTTGTGTGCAACGGTTTATATTATAAAACATTTATACCACTTTTATATGACAGACTGTCATGGTATATTTTTGCGAAAACATATTTTTTTAAGATATATAAATTTGAATTTGAAAAGTAAAAATCAATTAACAATTTCAATTAAAAAAATTGAAGTTACGCATAGATAAAAGAAGCCAAATGAAATGGGTATAAGAGATTGACCAAAAACATACTTAAGAATCACGTATAAGTAAATCGAAAAGGAGATGATGGTAGTAGAAGAAGATTTCAATTTTAGAAAAGCTATTGCTGACCTAGGGCGAAACTCAACCAGCAGCTGCAGCCAATTATTTCGCGGCCACCGTTCACTCCCCCGTGGATGTATCGATCACAACCCACCCTTCTCTCACCGATCAGCTTTCTCTGGACATACAAATACCGTTCACAGACCCCTAACAATCAATTCTCGTGATCACGTGAATAGGAACCAAGTCCCATGCAAGATTTATTTTGAAAACTTTCTGAGCGCTTATTGAATTGTGGCTATGAAGAAGGTTTTCTCGAGGATTAGAGTATTTGGAGAGGTGTATATAGTGAGGAAACATAACTAGAGGAATATGAACTTCGATTTCCTCACTATTACAGATACACTTCCGGTGCAAGAGTTTCTTTATCATTTGAATTTTTTTTTCAATTGGCGTCATGAAATTGAGAGCGTTTATTGCTTGGTTCTCTAATCCAGAACTTGTTTGAGAGGTTCCAAAGAAGACAGATGCGCAACATAGAAGTAAATTGGTTTTTCGAGAATCGCTAAGAGGTTCCCGATCATGTGCTAGGGTAGTTTCGGAAGGGCAGAATAGGAAATCTAGAGGTTCAGCAGTGGCAGCAAAGGGAGTGGCAAACTCGGGGTGGTGTTGTGCAGGATAAGGCAGTGGGAAGTTCAGTGGAGGTTTGAAAGGATAAGGGGTATGTTCCGACTTCTTATCTGATAGTGGAAGTTGTACAGTGGAGATCGAGGACTTGTGTTGTGAAACTTTCTTCGAGTTCAAATGTAAGAATCATTTATGAATTGATTAGAGAGAGGGGCTTTGATGTGGATTTTACAGCTCCGGTAGGAGGTGAGTATGTGTTCGTTGGATTTAATTCGGTTATTGCTATGAATGATTTTGTGAATGATGATTGGAAGGTTTTATTTAATGTTTTATCGGAAGTTAAGCATGTTTCAAATGAATTTTCTACATCGGAGTGCATTATGTACCTTGACCTTATGGGCATCCCTACAGCGGTGATATGTGAACCGCTTGTTAGGAAGTTAGTGTCAAGATTCGGTTGTGTAGTTGCATTTGACTATGATTTTGATTACCAGGATCGTTTACATGTGGTTTCATGTCTTGTTTCGATTCCAGTGGAAAGGTAGGTAGTAGTTTTAAACTTAAGGTTGGAAATAGTGATTTCATTGGGGTGGTCAAATTGAGGCAAGGGATGGGTTGTAGCAATTCAGATGGAAAAGAGATGGATATGGTGGAGATTTGGATGCAAGCAGTGGTTCAGATGTGATTCATTTCGGGTACGGAGGAGGATTCCTTGCATGACCGGTGGGTAGTTGCAGAGGTGGTGGGCAGCGAGGCTATTCATGGGTCGGAGCAAAATAGTGTGGGCGAGTCTAGTCGAAGTCAAGTTCCGGATTCGGGCAACTTTAGAGGTATTTTGTCAGCCACAACATCGTTGAGAAACAGAATGGGTCAAGAGGATGTAGTTGATTCGGGGAATAGAAGTGGTAACATAACAATTTCATCGGAGCCTAACATTTCTAATATAAATCGAGTGATTTTGAGGGCAAGTGAGAATGCTCAAAGATTTAGTGAGGAGGTATTAACGTTTAAAGTCGGCAAGGAACTTGGTATTGTCGATGGCAAACACATGGATATGGTTATTTCGACACTTGAGGAGCAGCGGGACTGTTGAGAGTTGCGGTGCCATAATCGAGGTTTTTCTAATTTTATTTATGTCATTAAATTTTGCATATTAGAACTGTCGTGGAGGGGTGATGAATGTGGTGAAACAATTTTGATTCAATCGCTTATTCGTAAAAGGAGTTTGAGCTTTTTTTGTTTAGTCGAGACTAAGATTGCGGAAGCTACTGAGCAAGTAATTCGAAAATATAGGGACCATGATGCTTTTTTGGTCAGCTATGTTCCATCCTAGGGGCGATCGGGAGGAATTCTTGTTTCTTGGAATTCATCGGTACTTTGGGGTATGTTTTCCATTTGGCCAAAAGATGGCTAGCGATTCAATTTACCGTGAATCAGCTACAAATCAATGTTATTTGTATTTATGGATCGAATAGCCACGAGGATCGAATGCGGCTTTGGAAGGAATTAGCACCATTTATTCAAAGCCATGGTAATGTCATTATATGTGGGGACTTCAACGAGGTATTATTCAGCTCAGAGCATTTCGAAGGGGGGATATCTAATTCTATGTTGGCATTCAAGGAATTTATCGACAAAAATGGTTTGTATGACATTCCGTTAAGTGGTAGAGATTATACATGGTCGAATAGTATTTTGTTTTCATGAATTGATCGAGTTATGACTTCGAGAGAATTAATTGATATTTGGCCTTCGATGAATATTGGGATGGTTGACACTTCCCTTTCGGATCATTTTCCTATTGTTTTCTCATCGTACACCATTGCACCATTCGGAAATAGATCGTCACGTTCGTTGAATTGTTGGTGGGAGAATGCAAAATTTTTACCGTTCTTAAAAGAGAAATGGGCTATTATATGCAGAAAATGGGTGGACAAGGATATTTTGATTTTAAATTGGCAAAATTGTGGAATTATATTCGACCATGGCATGCAGCAAATTTCAGGAATTTAGAGGCAGAAATCAAATCTTTGGAAGAGTGAGTCATCCACCTAACGTCGAACTCGGTTTCAAGACCAATTGATAATTCAATCGACATGGAATTATATCACACCCATAGCTAATTGATGTCGAGGAGATGTAGTTTGGAAAAAATTAGGCATCAACAATCGAGGGTTCAATGGACACTTTTGGGCTATTACAATAAAAAAAATTTCATCGTGTAGCATCGGCACGTTTTTTAGGGAATCGTATTAATGAACTCGAGATTGATGGAGTTTTGGTAAGTGATTAAAGGGGCGTTATTGCTACCATTCGGGGGTTCTATTCAAATTTGTTCAAGTAATCAAACACAGTATCATTTTCACTTCAAAGGATACATTTTCGGGAGCTTGGCCGAGAGTATAATGTGGGGCTGGTGGTGGAATTTAGTGAGATAGAGATGTGGGGGGCTGTTTCACTTGCAACGGAGGAAAGACACCAGGACCAGACGGGTTTAATTTTTACTTCTATAGACGATTTTGGAAAGAGATTAACTGTGTGTTATGAAGCTGTTTAGTGAGTTTTTTGTGATGGGGAGATTGCATAATTCGGTTAAGAAATTATTTATGGTTCTTGTTCCAAAGGTGCCCGGGTCTTCATTATTAGGAAATTATAGGCCAATCATGATTATTCATGGCATATACAAAATAATTTCCAAAGTGCTAGCGGCAACGTTGAAGTCGATTTTACCAATGCTAGTTTCGAGTTGTCAAATTCAGGTTCGTCAAAGGGAGAAGCATTCATGAGTGCTCCTTCATTGCATCGGAGGTGATTCATTCGATTCGTACTAGTAGAAAACCATACATTGCTCTTAAGCTTGCTTTAGGAAACCGTATGATTGTATTTCTTGGAGTTTTATTGACGTGGTTCTTAGAAGAATGGGATTTGAGCAGAAATAGATAAAGTGGCTATCCGGGTGTAGAGAGGGTTCAACCACGTCATTCTTGGTTAATGAGTCATCGAGCAAACCTATATGATTACATAGGGGGTGAAGCAAGGTGATCCGATGTCTCCTTTCATTTTTATTCTTGCAGTTGAGGGCCTTCAACATCTATTTCACGTAAGTATCCGAGCGAGGCTGCTCCCGAGATTCAAAATTGATAATTCAGTTGTTGATATGTCCCTCCACCAATTTGTAGATGACACCTTATGCTTTATTCCAACGGTGAGTCTTTGATTCTGATTGTGAAGAGAATTCTTCGTTACTTTATGTTCGCCACTTTTCTACTGATAAGTTTAATAACTTTTTCGCAAAGAGTTTGGTTATATATTAATAATGCCAAAATCTTGTTCGCGTAAAGTATAGGTGTTGTCAGTACCTCTTATCAAATAGAAAAATGATGATAACTGCAAGTATAAAGTTGCGACGTAGTTTAGTTTTAAAAGATATCGATCCCGCAGAAAAGAACTAGCTCCAAAGATCAAAAAGGAAGACAAAAGAAAGAAAATAAAATATATTGATATTTTGGATAGGAGGGTTAGAATGAAGAAATAGTTAATATAGATACGAAAGATTAGAGAATCTAAATATATAGATTTTCCATACAAAATAAGGATAGCAGAGAAAATATGCAAGTGCAACAAAGGTGTTACGATTTACTAAACTAATCTAATAGACTCGGTTCAAAATACCC
>CATIWQ010096611.1:0-18126 GCA_949673415.1 Euphorbia schlechtendalii | reverse complement strand
TCCTTATTACACAGTATTTAGGACGGTTCTTTCAACAGAACCGTCCGTATTGCTCCTTTACAAAACTGAAATAATAGCATTCCGGACGGTTCTTTACTAAGAACCGTCCGGAATGCTCCTTATTCCGGACGGTTTTAAACCATCCGCATTTGTGCCTGACTAATCCCGTCGCGGCTTGTGCGGACGGTTCAAAACCGTCCGGAATAGCCCAAAAGAACCGTCCCAAAAAGCTCATTCTGCACTAGTGATATGACAACTTTGTCTGAAAAAAAAAAGGTACCCTTATAATTTCTTTAAACTTAATAATACTTATGTACTAAATTTGATATTATTATTTTTGTTCGTGAAAACAATTGAGTTTGTTTGTGGAAAATAAAATTGTTCAATGAATAAATTGCTTATGAACATTTCTTGAACAAGTTGTTGACGAATCACTCGTGAACATGAATTTAGAACTCAAACCAAGGTCAAATGTTGTTTCGAGACTGTTAAAACCTTTGCTCCTTATCTAGTATCAAGGTTGAACATGCAAAAAAATCGGCTCTAAACATATCTTCCAGTTCGTTTAGAATTGTAGTAGTATTTACTTTTTTTTCTCCAAAGTCACAATATCTAAATAAGGGCAGAAAATAAATTCTCATTTGTTAAGTGAGTCGAATTGGAGATTTAAATTCATAAAATACTCAATGTTGGATAAATAAATATTAATTTAAAAGTAAATATTCTCTTTCAACTACAATTCAATTCAATTTAATTTAAATTAGTTTTAATCATTAGTTTAGTTATAAATTTACATCTTCATACTATTACTAATAAGCTTATTTCAATCCAGCTTAATTCTAATATAATTCAATTCAACTTATAGTAGTTAAAATTAATTAGGCGTTTCGGGCATCAAACAACTCAAAAATTCACATTCACGTAACAATAAGAATTCATATTTGCCAAAATCGGAATATGAAGACAATAATGTCAAATAAATCTTCAATTAAAAGTTATCGAATCCTGTATTACTCCTTTACTCAATTTGTCCTTCAAATCTTCTAAAGGGATTGGGATTCCTGCCTGACGTGTAAAGAAAAATTCCCGACCACAATCTGAAGCATTCAATTTAAAATCAAAGATCAAGATCTATTATTCAACTTTTGAAAATCAAATCCTTTTTAGTTACAAATTAAATGTTGTCTTATCTTCAAAACATACCATTAAACAATAGTATTAGATAACTCACCAAGTTCTACTTGAAAACAGATAAGCAAAGAGTTTGTTTCCATAGTTAAATGTAATTCATTATCCGAAACTAATTAGTACTCATAGTCATAACTCGGTCTTCACTCTATATATATACGTCGCCACTCACACCCAATTAACTCATTAATCAATCAAAATTTTTCCATTATACTATAATTCTCAAGTCATAAGGTAGTGTTCTTCATAATCACTAGTAAAAAAAATGGTTCATTGTCAAATTTCTTTATGTTTTAATTTGTTCTTGAATAATTTTGCAGAATCCAAGATCATGGCGAATAATTCGATCCCCATAGTACTGGGATTTCTCCTGTTATTTTGTGGAGCAGTAGATGCAGAACATATGAGATACAAAGATCCGAAGATGCCAATGAATGTAAGAATAAGAGATTTAATGGGGAGGATGACTTTAGCCGAAAAAATCGGGCAGATGGTACAGGTAGACCGGTCAGCTGTAACGCCTGAGATAATGCGAGATTATTCAATTGGAAGCATATTAAGTGGAGGAGGAAGTGTGCCAAAGCTTCAGGCTACTCCTCAGGATTGGATTCATATGGTTAATAGCTTTCAGAACGGTTCTCTCTCGAGCCGCCTCGGGATTCCTATGATTTATGGCATTGATGCCGTTCATGGCCATAACAATGTCTATAAGGCCACTGTTTTTCCCCACAATGTTGGCCTTGGAGTTACAAGGTAATAACTTTTTTCCTTGGTAAATCCCTTGCTAATTACCGATGAAATAAATATTTGTTTATAATAATTTCGGTTTATGTAGGGATCCGGAGCTAGTTAAGAGGATTGGTGCTGCAACTGCTCTTGAAGTTAGAGCTACCGGAATTAGTTACGCCTTTGCTCCATGTATTGCCGTGAGTATAGTAACCACTCCGAATTAAAGATACAAACATTATCAATTTGGTATTTTGTTATCGGTTGAATTCAGATGACTCGAACCTTAGATCTTGCTTATGCGACCCATTTCAGGTTTGCAGAGATCCGAGATGGGGTAGATGCTACGAGAGCTATAGCGAGGATCCGAGCATCGTTAGAAAGATGACAGAGATTATTGACGGATTACAAGGCGATGCTGTTATCAAAGGTGTCCCATTTGTAGGCGGAAAGTAAGTTACAAATTAAGATAATTTGATGTTTTAATTTTTTACAGTTCTGCAAGGGAATGCCTATTCTGTCGCAAAATCCGGGCCACAATCTGCATGGGATATTTTCCCTTGTATAAGATAATTTGATGAGTACATGTTATCTTCTTTACTCGAATTTCTCGTTTTCTGTATTGTGATAAAATTTGTGACCAATTTGGCAGGGAAAAGGTTGCTGCTTGTGCAAAGCACTTTGTGGGAGATGGCGGGACGACAAAAGGAATTAACGAGAACAATACCGTAACTAATTACCATGAATTGTTAAGCATTCACATGCCAGGATATTATGAGGCCATTATCAGAGGAGTTTCAACAGTCATGGTTTCTTATTCGAGTTGGAACGGAAAGAAGATGCATGCTAATCATGAACTCGTCACGGGTTTCTTAAAGAACAGGCTTAGATTCAGAGTAAATATATACAATATTTTATTGTTCTCATCTCATGTTGTTTAGCTGTCAAATCGGGAATTTGATTTTGTTAATTTTTTTTACCAGGGGTTCGTGATATCGGATTGGGAAGGAATCGACAGGATTACGTCACCTCCACATTCAAATTACACTTACTCCATTATCAAAGGAGTTTCAGCTGGGATTGACATGGTAAGTTCCCGATTTTCGCTTACAATTCTCCTTTTTTGGTTGTTCGAGATATTAGCTCTTCTAATAACTACAACTTTTTTTTACGTTTAGTTCATGCTCTCGCACAATCACACCGAGTTCATAGATATCCTAACAAACTTGGTCAACAACAATGTAATCCCAATAACTCGAATCGACGACGCGGTCAGAAGGATTCTAAGGGTCAAATTCGTCATGGGATTGTTCGAGAATCCTCTTGCTGAAGATTGCTTAGTAGATGAGCTCGGAAACCAGGTCTGTATAATTCGCCTTAAACTACTTTCTCTATAATATTGAAAAAAAAAGTTACACTAAACAAGTAATTACTAAACAAAACAGGCTCATAGAGATTTAGCAAGGGAAGCTGTAAGGAAATCGCTTGTACTATTAAAGAATGGTAAAAATCCTGACTTTCCGTTGCTACCCCTGCCTAAAAAAGCTGGAAAAATTCTGGTGGCCGGACCCCACGCCAACAACTTGGGCCGCCAATGCGGAGGCTGGACGATCACCTGGCAAGGACAAAGCGGCAACAACCTCACCACCGGAACCACCATCCTGAACGGCATATCGAGCGCTATCAATCCCGCGACGAAATTGGTGTACACCGAGAATCCCGACGCGGGTTTCATGAAATCCAACGATTTCGACTACGCGATCGTCGTGGTCGGGGAGCAGCCTTACGCGGAGACGCAAGGGGACAACCTTAACCTGACGATTCCCGAGCCGGGGCCCAGAGTGATCGAGGATGTGTGCGGGAACGTGAAGTGTGTTGTGGTTGTGGTTTCGGGGCGGCCTTTGGTGATCGAGCCGTTTGTTTCGAGAATCGACGCTATTGTTGCGGCTTGGTTGCCTGGGAGTGAAGGGCAAGGTGTGGCGGATGTGCTTTTCGGAGATTACGGATTTACGGGAAAGCTGGCTAGGACATGGTTCAGGTCCGTGGATCAGTTGCCGATGAATGTTGGAGATTCGCATTATGATCCGCTTTTCCCTTTCGGTTTTGGGCTTACTACTCGGCCTAATTCTGCCGTCTAAAGAATTTTAAGTGGATGGTTTTTTTTCATATAGTTTAAGGGATATATAGTTAGAATTTTCTAGCATATAGATACAGTTTTATATTAATGACTAGTTTCTTTTACGAATTTTGGAGGAATTCGTCCAAGATGGATTTGTTTTCTTTATGATTTTAATGAAAATTTAAACTATTTTTCATCTGTACGTATTGTTTAATTGATAATAAGCCTGCATGAATACAGAATCTAAGAGACTGAGAAAGCTATTAGTGTGTTAGTCTTTGGTCTAGGCCAGAATCGAACCACCAAATGAATCGAACTTACAGCAATGATGGCCACTGTTTTAAAAGTCTCCGCCTGGGGCCTAGGTGCTATTTTGAGGGTCACAGCCTGGCTAGGCCTAGCGTCTAAACCCTACTGACTAGCGCCTAAGTCTGCCTAGGTCCCGATTCATCTTCGGCCGCCCGTCTAACGCCTAGCGCTTTTTAAAACACTGATGATGGCACAAAAGGCAACAACGAAACCTGATGTGACCCCGAATCTGTTTCGGGTCAAATCCAACACTTCCAAGCTATTATTATTTCTTCTCGATTTTGTGGCAGTTGTGAATGGGATTTGCAGGAGCCGAGTCCAACAACTATGATCAACACAAACACAGATATTGCCTTGTGCATGATTGTCATAATATATTTAGGATTGAATTCAGATGTTGAATTTTTAAATTCAGTGTGTTGATTGGTTTTGTTTGATAAACAAAGACTTAGCAGAGTTGACCTATTTGATATCACAATTTTGTTCTTGACAGCTAAGATAATAATATGGATGGTCAAAGGGTCTCGTTATTCTCCATTACACATTAATAGGGACCATATTCTAGCAATTTATTATTTTCATGGTTTTACTCAATTAAATTATTATATTTACTGTTTTCTGGGAAAATTTAGAGTTCACTCACATTCTGCTATTTTGATATTTTCTTATTGTGATATTGTTGTTTTATGAATGTTCAGTTAACTGAATATAACAGATAGTCAACGCCTTGAGGCATGAACGCAACATTTAGACATGCAATACCTCGCCGTATTGCACATGTTAAGTACAAGTGATTTCAATAAAACGAGTTATTAGTTATTAACTTGTTACCATGAAATTTTACAAAGACCAGTATGCAGTAGTAGCATATCTTCCATTAACAATAACTCAGGTTAGGTAGAATAGCAGCAGCAGCAGCAGCAGCAGCAGCTATTAATTCAGTATGTATGAAAACTCGCTGCTTTCAGTGTTATACAAATTTATAAATGGCAAATTCACGATCTAACTTTGGCAAGTCGAGCCCTAAGTTCTTCTAGCTCGGCCTCGTCGTCAACGCCCTCGGCAATGGGTTCTTCCTGCAAAGAACAGAGCAAAAAAGGGTTTACATTAAGAAGCAGCTCGAATATGGAGAATTCGAAACTCAACCTCCTCGGCGGTTCTCGCGGTTCCAACCGATTGTTTAATTCTCTCCTTCCTCACGGCTTCTGGTAACTGAGCGGCAGTCTCGCCAGCGATAGCGGTCAAAACCTTGTCCACTTCCTCCTCGATTTCCTCCTCGATGTCTTCCGAGTCCAGTGCGTTGTCAACCGCATCGTTCACAAATTCCTCGATCACCCCTGCCTGAAAATCACGAAAAATCTCGTTGATGTAAAAATTCAGGCATCATGCAAGGGATATAGCGCAAATGACTAAAATGAGCAACGTGAACATTAAGCGCAAGTATCAAATACGGAATATATGATGAGTGTCATCTTCTATAGAAATAAAAAGCCGAAAATATATCCATTTTAATATAAAATTTAAAATGATTGAAAATTAAGCATACCTTGGTCATTTCTTTGCTAAACTCTTGCATAGTAGCTGCCACTTCAGGGGCCTTCATGAGATTATTGACAAGCTTCATAACTTCGGCGCTCTTTGATAAATGACCCACTGTACGAGCAATTGCTGCAAAATCACGGAGAATGTAAAATGACCGAACGAATATGAAAGAATGAGAAAACATTCCATCATCAATAGAGGAAAGAGTTCCTATGTAGAATCCGAAAAAGCTAGTCACATAAAATGCGCATATAATTTGGCAAAAACAAGGTATATGAACAAATACTATTAATGTAGTTAGCCTATTCCACTATAGATATGTTAAAATAGGAATTCAGAAAGCAATCCCAATGTCATTAACACCAACCCCGAGAACTTCAAAGTCCAGCGATGGCTGGACGAAGTTGGAAACTTACTCCATCCTCCACTTACACTATGATCAAAAGCTTAATGATTTCACATGAATCACATCACCAATTTTATTATGTGATCATAATGCATTTTATGTATTTTCCTCATAGTTGTTAGAGGCGCAAGAGGGCTAGCCTTGCCCGAAGGCGCGCCCGAAGTCGAGGCGCGCGCCTGAGGTACATTAGGTGCACAAAAAATATTTTGCTTACAAAGTGAAGTTAGATGCAAGAACATACCAAAAAAGAACTAGAGTTGTTTGAGGTACATATACATGTAAAATTTACATATTGCATTAAGAATATCTAGCCTTGAATTAATCCAACCTTAAAAGTAATTGGATTAGGAATATTTACCCTTTATTTTTTCATCAAAACTCTTAAGAAAATGGAAAATACATTAAAGTAAGTTAAAACCGTTAAAAAGAATTGTTGGATGTGTGTGTGTGTGTGTGTGTGTGTAAATTTTACATGTATTACAGTATTGGGAATATCTGGACTTGAGTTAATTTGGCCTTAATAAAAATTGAATTAGAAATATCTAACCTTGTATTATTAAAACTCATAAAAATGGATGTAAAAAACATATCTATGCAAAATTGAACCCCTTAGGAATGAAGTGTCCGTGAGGCACGCCTCAGGCGTGGCTAGGCATTCTGAGACGCACCTGTTGGACACCACCTCGCCTGTCATATGCTGAGGCTCTGAGGGTAGCGCCCTTCGTGAGGCGCGCCTGAAACTATGATTTTCCTAGCACCAATAATGGTGCTCTAGATCAAAAGGATTCTCATATTCCACACTCTAGGTATGGCCGTGCTGCCGTATTCTATAATCAGATGGTTGCTATTCCAATAGGCTGACTTTCAGTTCAAACCTATGATTTCATAGTCCTCGAGGGTAACAATGCACCAAGGTCCAAGATCAACTCTTTTACAACCAGTACATATAGAGTCTGTTTGGGATCGCTGTCAAGAGCTGCTGTCATGAAAAGTTATGCTTACAAACTTATTATATTTTGGCATTGGACAAAAGAATTTGACTCTTAATGCCTAATTAATTAGGAGCTGTTGGCTATTGATTTCCAGACAGCGACCTGGAAAAACGGAGATTTTCGAAAACGCAACTTGGGAAAGCAATCCTAAACTGGTCCATAATACATTTTTGGCTAACAAAGATGAAGTTATTATGCCTCCTAGAGTCACAAACTAGCACTAATAAATGAAAAACAGAAACAAAACGGGTCTCTTTGTAATAGCTGCAATTTATACAGAGCATAAACAACTTTATAGAGGGAAAACCCGAGAACATGCTGAGTAAGTGGTATAACATACCCACACTTTCGCCAAGGTGCATTGATATTGAATTCATCTGTGCCTTGTTTTCGTAAAGACGGTTTACTGTTTTTCTCGACCTCACAATTTCCTTAGCCAGTGACTGAAATGATTACAAAATAAACATGAGTAATATAACATGATAGAGCCATCCTGCATGTGGTTAGAAGGTATCTGCCTAATACATACACATAAAAGGTGCACTTTGCACATAAGTTTCTACAATAAATAATGAATAACCAATAGCAATTTCTCTCAAGTGCTAATTATGGAAGCCTAAAACGTGGTTGATCAATATACAAACAGAAGTGAATTCATTTATTAAGCATATAAAAAGAAATGAAATTATGGATGAAGCAGAAACACTGCAACCCAAAGAAAATGAAGCTAAGTCTTCCGCTTCAGTAGCGTTTCAGCGACAATCACAAGTGAAAAACTATTGAAAAACATTGGATGCCACCGTCTTCAACTTTTGAAGGTTTATGCATTTTCCTTAAAATATAGTACGCGCAGATTGATCAACAAATGCAGAGAAAAGCAAATACAAAATAAATTATGTCAATTACAAGCTACAATATACACAATATTCCTACCCTCTTATACTTAATAAGACTGTTCGCAGTAATTTACTCTACAACAATAGAGTGCACGAGCAAAAACAAAGGAAAACCTTGATGAACCATTTAACTATGCAGAAGTCATATTTCACACAGCTTAAAGCAATCGATCAACGTGTTGAAAAACTTTACTTTGATTCGGGAAAACAGGTAAAGTACCTTGGCAGAACCTATGTCGTTTCTCTTGGCAGCATCTCTAATTGCTTTTTGCACACTTTTCTCTTCTCTCTCTATATCTACAAAATAATCACAATTTCAGAAAGCAAAGTAGAAAACCCATCAAAAAATTCAAGCAAAAACATCGAAACGAGCAACTTCTAATCAAAACACCAGATCCATACAATCGCACGAAAAGAATTAAAATCATCAAGAAAGACACTAAATTAGAGAAATTGCCTCGGATTTGGCGCTCGATGTTGCGACACTCTTGACGGAGTCTGCGTTGCCAATCCCTCAATTGCTGCTGTGGATTCGGTTTCGGCTTTATAATATTCATCACTTTTTCCATCTTCTCTTAAAACGATCGCTAATGGAAGTTTCAGAAAGGCGAAGCTTTCGCAGTTGAAATTTGAAAGATTGATTCTACGACTGATCAAAATTGACTCTTTAGCGTGTTTATTTATCTCTGAATTTCATGATTCGGATTCTCAGAAAGCAGAATGATCGAAAGTTCCTTGAAGCGAGACCTGTATTCGGGCCAAACCAGATTACTCTTTAATGGGCCAACAAATACGGACCTATAATCGGGCCTTCGTAAAATCCACATCAGATCTAAAATAGACCTTCTTTTGGGCCTAAGTGGGCTTGATTGCTGGGCCACGTTTATTTAAAACAAAATTTCGGTTTGTTTCTTACTAACATTTCTATCACTTTTTCCAAAAAAAAACCTTAAAAATTATATATAAATTAAAAGTTGCCAGATAAAATAATTACGTGCACTCCATATTTTATAAATTGATTAATGAATGATATATAAAAGTAAAACTAACCAATAATGGAATAATTTCCTATATCCATTTCCAAAACTTTTAGGAGATTTTATGGGATTACAAGAAAAACGCAAAATAATTTTAAGTTACGTCATAGTGTAATTTTATAAATGTCACGTTTCAAGTTTTGATTTTTTTAAAAAATATAATTTAATTTTTGATTTTCAAAATACCTGAAAATAAGAAAAAACACTAATTTCTAGTTTATGGTTATTATATTATGGTTTCGTTTGGTTGGTGAATAGAATAGAATAAGAAATTAATGGAAAAACGTCAAATATGATACATGAATCTGACGTCGGAGGGTATAGCTATTCCTAGTTTTCGTGCGAATCATAGAATAGCAATTCGTTCATTTCAAAGAGGAATGGTTATTATGTGATTTCTATGAAAATTAGGAGTTATTTCCCCCGATATCGGAATCGTGCGTCATAATTGAGTTTTTTTGCATACATTTTATATTCTATTCTATTCTGTCAACTAAACAAGCCATACGTATAATAGGTATCATACCACGTATAATAGCCATTATACCGGGTACGATGATTGTTATATTGTTTGAATATGAAACTTGAAATTGGAACTTAATATTTTCTGATTTGAATATTTCTATGATATTATCTATTATAATAACTATTATACTAGGTATAATATTCATTACACCCTTAATAACAGTCATTATACCTAGTATAATAGTCATTAACTTTTATACTATTTATATGTGAAATATGAAACTTGATTCTTTGAAGATTGTAATATATTAATGAGTCAAGGAAGCGATACAAGAAGGAGGATTCAAAAACCATTCCCCTCAACCGAGTTCAGATAAACTATTCCAGCTAACATATGAACAACAAAATTATGTGTCCTGACAACCTAACTAAAAAGACATGGCGCAAAGGTTTATCTTATTGTTTTACGATCCTCAATAATTGAATAAAAATAAGAAAGCCCTGAATCATAGGAAGTAAGAGCTTCAAAAACAGATGCATAATTGAAATCGATAAAAACATGAGTGAATTAGAGATATTTTAACCACGAAAAAACCACATGAACGAGATTCAACTTCAGCTATTGAGACATTAGGCACTAACATCCTAAATTTTTCCACAAAGAAAGAAATGTTAGAGCCGCGGAGCACAAGACCAATAAACTTACCATCAATAGATATAGCAGCGTTTGTGTTACACTTCAGGATAGGAACCAAAGGTGACAGCGAATGCTTGGAAGCAAAAAATTGATGTTGAAAAAACTCCTGATGACCAGATTGTGGCAATCGAACCACTTGTACCACCTGTTGCCCAAAAACCACAGAAGTTGTCCCATGTTGCACCTGATCTGAACCTAAAGCAACGTCATCATTCTACCTCGAAGTCCTCTCATACACAGTTGCCTTTGTTCCAAGATACAAACCAAACGATTTCCATTGATTTTTTTAATATCATAGCAAGTCTAAAGACAAATACAAGTTGGGAGAGACATTGTTCCACAAGGTCTTGTTTCGAGCATTCCACAATACCCAAAGGAAACCGAAAACCTGTTAAAAAATCAAATGTGCCATTTTCAAACAGCCACATAGTAATTGTTCAATACCCAAAGTGAGGACTCAACATCAAACAATGACTAATAAATGACCACATATGCTTTACTAAATTGTAATAAAGAAAAAGATGAGAATCATCATTGGTCGAAAGAAAGCATAATTGACTATATCCATCATCCAAACCACATTGTTTCACTAGTCTCATTCGCACCAGTAAAACATTATTCATCAATCTCCAAATAAAAATCTTAGTTTTAGAAGGCACATCCGACTTTTAAAGGTTCTTCCAAGGATAACTATGAATTGGTCTTGGAAACACTCGAGAAAAAGAGAAAGATCGATAAGCACTCTTTATGTCAAATTAATTATGATATTCTTAGTTTTCATTATACCATGTATAATGACATGATCTGAATACTGGATTCGAATGTAAAATATGAAACTTGATACTAATACCTTCTTTATCTTCAATTATTTTAATATACTCTGATATTTGAATATACTAATATAATGATTATTATACTATTCAAATGTGAAATCAGAAACTTGATTTTGATGCTTTCTTAATAAATTTCTAAGTATGTGAATATTTTATGGTATTACTCGTTATACTAGGTATAATGATCATTATACCAGGTATAATGATATGATGTGAAACCGGATTTGTATGGAAGCTGGAAAAGATCTAAAACTAACAGAATTATCAACAATCATACCACAATCTTCATACTTGAGAAACTTGAAAATCATATGTTCAAACTCCATTATGATGCACCAAAACATTAAAAATCTTACCCATAAAGCTAATTAAAAATACAATAAAGCACAATCGTACAAACCTAAAATCATCGGAGGAAAACTAAACTCATCGGAAAAGGAATGAATAATTTAAAGAATCGTGATTTGAAAGAAAAATACCAAAAATTGATCAAATTTGAAATTGAACAAATCACAATCTAGAAAAAGGAGGAAAACATAGAATAAGAAGAATATATCATGATAATGGAAGAATTCGAAATCATGAGTCCATACTTACCAAAACACACAAAAAAATAGAAATATGCTCCATTAAAACTTGAAAAAAAAGAAAATTCGCGATTTATAAAAACAGATATGAAAACGCAAAACAACAAAAGAATGACTCAAATCACGATCTGTACAAAACATGATAAAAACAAAAATGAAGAACAATTAGAAAAGTATGGCTCAAATTGCATTCTGTAAAAAAACAGATTAAAAAAACATGAATCTAAACAAACAAAACAAAAGGATATTGAGAATCTCAACTGCGATTAGTAACGGAAGAAAAAATGAACCGAGCAAGACGAGAATGACAAAAGAATATGAATGACAGAAGAAGAAAAAAAATCAAAAAAGCTAATTTGCAATTCTTAATAGAGGGCAAGAAATAAAAAAAATGAAGATTGTAATGATCAACGAAGAAAAAGAAGATCGAGATCGATAGGGAGAGATGTAAAGAGAGAAACTAATTGAAAATTGAAAGGAAAGAGAATGGAAAAAAAATATGATTTAGAAAATGAGGGAAATAAAAAATATTGTACCTTTATTGTAAAATGAAAAATACCATGCCTGAACAAGGGATTTACTTGGATTCCCCTAATTTTTATGTAAACACTTAATCACCGACCTTTTAATATTTTTCTACATAATTATAGATATGCCACTGCGTTGCAATTTAATACACATGTTATTTCATTGATTGATTTAGTATTCTTACTTTTATTTCAAAGAATAATTTCAAAATGTTGGTCAAAGTTATCATACAACTTTCTATACAAAAATAAACAACTGTTTACCAGAAAATTAAGTGTCATTTCATTTAAATGTTATTGTTTGTTGCTATGTTTATTTATTAATTGTATTTTTACCTTAAAAATATCTATAATATTTTTTTGATAATTGTTATTAAAACTTATAATTATTGTTTGGTGTCGAACAGGGAAAGGAAATTATAGTAATGAATAGAACAACAGATTAAATTATTTATTTTTTTTCATAAAACAGCTACAAAAAGTGAAAACAACATACTGCAAACAATTAAAAACAACAATCGTCGTCATTTGAGTAAAACCCATGCATAAAAGCCCTTATTTATTAATACAGATTTTTCAAACCTGTTTTGGCATACTATTGACAAAATAATACTTATTCTCTTGTTGACAACTTACAACATTCCATGAAATGTTGATCGTAAAAAATTTATGAATCTTTACACCCTTTAAATTCAAAGTATCAAAATCGTACGAAATTTCAATAAATTGAAATTCATGGAGTATTTCGATTACAACTACTACCAAGCTTATTTTTTTAATCAAACTATATACACTGGTCAAATATGTGATAAATGAAGTTTGGAAAAACGATCTACATTAATATTCTATTTGAATTTATGTCACTTAAAGTTGAATGTTTTTATGAATTAACTTCGCATTCTAGGACATTTTCTTTGCTCAATATATCAGATTTCTATTCTATTTAGGATTTATAAAACTTGCATGTTGTCTTTGTTTTAGTTAACATTAAATTAGATTCGAGACTAACCTAATTTTGGTGACCAAAAATAATTTTCAAATTATTTTACTCCTTCAATAATGTTTTATTATTTTGTGACTTGTTTTCTTTCCTTAAATAATGTTGATATTCATCTTCATATTAGTCTAAATTAGAGTTATCTGAACTAATAAACTCTTAAATAGAATAATAGGTTTAAGTTCACAAATAAAGTTTAATGGTTGGATTAAAACGACATTGCATGTATACCCCACCCAAAAAAATACATGCATGAATTATTCGTATGTACATAATTTCAATTTGTTTTAAATTATTTTAAATGGATAGAATTGAAATATGATGAGATAGGATATGAGATATCTCTCAATGATTTTATATCCTTATTTTATTTAATTATAAACAAAGCTATTATGATTGGTTCAAAAATTTAAGATATCTTTGTAATCATATAAAATGAATCTTTACTAGTGAAATGACTCATTAATACATATTTTAATATGTATACCGATAATACCTAAGTTTTACAATTTTATACCCTCGGATTCACTTATTGAAATGTAAACTAAATATGTTTTTCCAAGTCAAATAAGTTATTAATTATTGAATTATTTTTTTAAGAGTAATTTTAGGTGTCAGGATTCGATTTCTGGTCATTTACAAAGGTACCACTCGTAAGTTATTATGTACTCCCTCCATCTACTAAATATTGTTCTTTTAATTAATTCATAATTTTTAAGATAACAATTAACAGAATGAGATGATTTATTAATTTACCCTTTCAAAAATGTCCTACTCTATTTTCAAGGCTTCATTAATATGTTTAGTAAAAACAATTTACTAGTGTTTAAATATTGATTCGTATAGTCTTCTCATCTTGTTATTGGAGATTGGAATACGATTATCTTGAAAGTTGAACAAATTAATAAGCGTAGGAATGAAAAATTAAGAGAAAAAGTACCTTAAAAATACAAAATAATAATAAAAAAGAAATCAAAACCATTCTAAAACATCAATATTTAGTAGATTGAGAGAGTATTACATAAAAGCTATCATCCTTTATGTATCTTTTCCTCTAAACAAATATATTCCTCAAATTTATAAAATTCAAAGAAATAAATTTGTGAAGAAATGATGAACACGTATTGTATGGGTACAAGATCGACCAGGGTGAAGGCAAGCATCAGCAAATGCTTCACAAGTGAGCTGACGTGGCATCAGTTAGAAATTGGCCGATAAAGTTGTGTTGTTGCTCAACCGCATCAACTTGTTTGATAATTGGATTTGTTTTATCGTTATCCACTAACAGCCCTATCATCTTTTTCACTTCTGTTCTTTTTCGCAGCTTCAATACTTTTGGTATACATAGTCAAAATATATATTATTATACATTTCTTGAAAATGTAACTAATGACTTAACTGGTCCTAAAAGGTAATTCAAATGGTGAGGGTTGTCATCCACGTATAAAAAGCGATCATGTTCAAGTTTTTAGCAATATGGGATATCCAACACATCATTCTTACGTCCGAATCCATTTGAAGTGTGGAGCAATACCAATGAGCAACCCAATATCATAATCAGGTTCTAATACCATGTGAAAAATGACTTAACTCACCCAAAAGATATCTCAAATGGGGAGGGTTGCTACACGCATATTATGAGTAACCACGTTCAAGCCTCTAGCAATGTGGGATATCTAACAAAAAAAAAAGTTTAACTAAAAATAAATGATGATTTACAAAATTTTATGCTTAGAAAACTTAATATCAATTTGTTCTTGTAATAGTACAGTTCTTTTCCTTGAGAACATTAAACACACCAGCTAAGATCAACACTTTTTTTATGGGTCTATGTATGTGATCCATATTCTTTTTCTTTTCTTTGTTAAGTTGGGTTTACTTCTAATATATGTACTCTTAAATATAGATTGATTATCTTTATTTATTTTTATTTTGAGTGATTTTTTTATTTAATTCTGATTTTTTCAAAAAAAAAGGACTCATTTGGGCTTACATTAAATGGAAATAAAATATCCAACCTATCCCGGATGTGATTCGAACCTGTGACATCTATCTTAATCATGATAATCTAACTTCCGTCTTATTCATTAGGCTAAGATTTCAATCACACTAACACCTTTTTTTATCTAATTCTGATTCAGTTGACATAACATTATCGTATAGTTGCTGGTTATTAAAATACATTATCATTTGACACAGCTTTTACATTCAAAATAACATTTCCCCCCATTTTTCTTCATCGCGCATAAAAGAAAGTATCCAAAACTGTAGAATTTTATTAGGGTTGAAAGTTGAGGTTTATGGGGTGGGATGCACTCTCTATCCCAATCCCATTAAAGTTTTAGGGATTTTATTTTTCTCATTTGTCAATCGGAGATTCTTCAAATTCTCCATTAAAATAAATAAATGTAAAAAAAATCTCATAAAACAATATATTTTGAAAAAATAATTGATACTAGGTTATTGTTTTAATAATACTCAACGTCAAATGAATGAAAATTTTAATGCATAGCATAAGAAACTTAGGAACAGAAACATCAAACATTAGATACACTGTTCTGCATATCAAAGTAAAACATAAAGTAAATTAGAATTTTTTATTTGTAGATATAGATTTATAAAGCTGAAATATTTAATATATATATATATATATATAAAAGTCCATATTATATATAACCACTATTTTAAAAGTTCCCGCCTAGAGGCTATTTTGAGGGTCCCTACCTGACTATGCCTAACGTCTAAACCCTACCGATTAGCGTCTAAGTCTGTCTAAGCCCCGATTAATCTTTGGTCACACGATTGGCGCCTAGCACTTTTCAAAACACTGCATATGACTAGAAATAATTTCATAAAATAATTTATATTATCATTTATTTATATTTTTTGGTAATATTCGGGAAATATTTGTAGATTTCCCATTAAGACTTATCGAGGTCGGTGTTGGGACTTATCGGGTTGGAGAATGCTATCCCCATCCCATGGGAAACCTTATCGGAGAATCTTCATCCCCATCGAGACTGATCTCTATCGGGTTCGGGGAATCCCCAACCCACTTTCGATCTTAAATTTTATACTTTTATCACTATTTGCTATTTAACCTTTTAGAAAAAATTAATAACAAAAAAAGTTGAAGAACTGCAATCCTACTTGTTTCCTATTAAGAAATGTTTTACTGCTTTCATGATTAATATAGCTCATGATATAATTTTGAAATATAAGATTTACAGTTTGGTAAAATTCTATATACATTTTGACATATGTAGCTTATTTTATACGTAAGTAAAGGCTATATAATAATAAAAATTTGCGAGCATTTTAAATTTTTCACTTTAGATTGATAAAAAAGAGTGTACCTTTATTTACAGACCTCCAATCCAACATACGTGAATTAAATCATTTTAAAATTATGTTTCGAAATAAATATCATGAACAGGATAATAAAAATGATAAATTGGTCTAAAATAGTCCAACAAAACTATAGGCCTACATATACAGTGAATATTAGTTGGAAATATTATGGATTTGTTTTCGTTGTATCTCTCTTTTTTATATTCTATTTAATATTATATTATTTTTCATTTTTGCTTGGTTACAATTACAACAATTCTTCCTCTGAAATAATGGATTTTGAAGATGTTAATGATTAAGTGTTTTATTCCGTACCCTTTCTTTACACCCACGAAAAATTTATATACGTGGAAGGTAATTATTAATTTACTGAATGATGGGTCTATACTTAGGTATCAGTGATGGGTCTATACTTAGATATCAGTTATACTATACTTAGTACATTTCAATTAATTTTAACTATTCATTCGATTTTAATAATTATGATTTAATTTACAAATATATCATTAAAAAAACCCTTATCCTAAATATTAAGAATATATTTCAGAAACTTATAATGCAGATGTAATGATTGAAGAATCTGCCCTCATGCGTATCCAATAAAACAATCTTCTTAAGTTTTCAGTTCTTAAATTAAGAAAGTGAGTAAAGTGACATATTTTTTGTTACAAAACTATAAACTCTGTATGTATTGTAGTTTATCAATTAGGGGAAATTACATAGATGGATGATTTTTGACGTGAAAAGTGATTATTATTAATAATATACATTTTCGTATATGTGCTAATGTAACACATTAGACCTCATCATCATAAAACAAAAATGTGTATTGAGTTCTTTTACACGTTATAGAGTCCAATTCTCTACATAGTCTTGAATTTCAGTGAATAAATTAACAAGTGCACACTATGCAAAACAAGATTAATTAAAATTTTGTCCATATAAAAATCGAAAATGTTTATGACCAAATTCTAAATGATTAATTGGATTCAATTATATAAAAGAATTATATTATCAACGAAATTTAAATAAAAACAAAATGATTTGTGGCGTATGAGATAGGTATGAAATTATAAAATGACGTACTAATAAGGGCCGTCTCGAGAATTTTCGAGGCCCTGAGCGAAAAACGAAATACATACAAAAAATGGAAGTATGTGAAAAAAGCTTCTTATCGATAACTTTAACATTTCACTAATAAACAATACAAAAATTCTTAAATTTGTTATATACATTTGTTTATATTGCATTGAAAATTTTGGTTATCCTATCATTTTCAGAAAAATTTCAACAGTAATTTTTCTCTCTCATGATTGATATTTTAGAAGATATAAAAAATATAGTAGGTTTAAAATTTGTTTGGTAAATTATCTCTAATCATAATATGATTTTAGAATCTATAATGATAAAACAAATAAACCAATTGATATTTGTTGCTTTTTGAAATAAAAATG
>CATIWQ010096595.1:0-14052 GCA_949673415.1 Euphorbia schlechtendalii | reverse complement strand
TTTTATTTTTTCCTTCGGGTATTGCACATATTTTCGAGGAAATGTAATTAATAGGGTAGCGGGCGGTTGCATCCCCCGATTTTTTAAGCCTTGTAATTTTATTTTCTGCATTTACTTTCCGTATTTACTTACAGTTTTGTGAATGGTTTATTTTTCTGCTTTGTGAATGATTTATTATTTCGCAATACGTGAATCATGCATCTTAACTCTAAAAATGACCTAAGTGCGAATATGCATAATTAAAAGAAAACGGTTTTCTGTAGATGTAATATATTGTGATCACTTAAGAAATAAGCAACTTATCCCGGACCCGAATCTCTGTGTCTTGGTGGGCCGTCCCTCGGACGTTAAGCCTCACAGGACTCTAATTCTTGGAAAGAGCTAATCCAGGTGGCGACTCCACACTAAGAGACGGCAGATTCGGGTTCGAACCGATCTTAAACGTTTTCGCCTTTTTCTCTTTTTAACCTTTTTTTTCGGGTTCCAGACCCTGTGCTTTTCTTCCTTCTTTTTCAAAACACCCCGATGGACCGCGCCTATGAACCTCCGTGCGCTCTCGGCCCACCACTCCGTGTCGCCCGCTCACACGAGGCCCGTGTGGGCTATAAGAAAAAATCGATCACGATAATGAGTTTGTTATTTAAATAAAATAGTTCATTTTATTTGCATATTGGTTGCTCATTTTAATTAGTGAAATTGCTGGCATGGTAATATGGTGAGGATTGTTATCTCGAATCTGTTTTATTCCCTTCGTGGGGTTATTCTAACATACATCTCCTTTAATAAAAAAAATATAGATTAAGAAGAATTACAACATTGAGATAAAGTAAAATATTGCAAATCCTAGGTCCACAGATGAAAATAGAAGAAGAAATAGAACATCGTAAGCACAGAATAAACAACTCTAGGAACTCAGATGCTTACCTTACAGAATGAATCCACTTCGAAGATATCCGATCAACCATAGGAAGTCCTCCTCATCTTTTAGTTTAGGTTAAAATATTGTAGTTGAGTCCAAAAAGTAGTTGTCTAGTTCTTGGAAGTTGATGCAGTTCTAAAAGTTATATTTTTATCTGAAAAATTTAGGATCCCGTTTATCGAAAAAGACCTGAACTATTTATAGGAAAAATCTTGAAAATCCAAAAAAGGCAAGATTTTCCGACGAGGAGGCTCACCGGAAAAAAGTCCGGCGAGGTTCCTTGCCGGGTTTCTAGCGAGGCCTGCTTCGCTAAAATTTGGCCAGGCTAGCCTCACCAGAAAGTTTGGTGAGCTCGCCAAGCCTTTGGCGAGGTTTGCCTCGCCAAACTTTCTAGCGAGCCTCGCCAAATTTTCGGGCAAGGCTTGCTCCGGATTCAATTTTTCAAGGTGTTTTCTTAATTTTTATGTATTTTGATATTTTTTTAATTAATTTCTAAATTAAAGAAAAAAATAAATAATTTTATTAAAACATCCTTTTGAATTCAGAGACGAGGAATATTCCCACTCGGGGTCTCTATTACTCGTCTATGTATATTTTTTATTTTTATTATTATTTTTTGGGTTTAATTTAAAAAAATGTATTATTTGTAGTCTCCCACATTTCTCCACATGGGTGGATATTCTACCGTTCAGATGTGGTGGCATCATTCTTCTCGTCGGCTAGAGCTCGTTCAGGCCATTGAGGCCACTGGTTTCTGTTCCATGGCCCGATCCTTACGGCTAATGTTATTGCCGCAACGTCATTTGCGTTGGCCCAGAGGTGGTGCGACATTTCACACACTTTCTATCTACCAATCGGGGAGGTTACTATCACCCCTTCCGACGTGGCTATCACCGATCTATCCTGGACTGGTACTATGATTTGCTTTGATGCTTTCTTTGAGCGATTTTTCAAGGTTCCCACTGGTTGCCATTGCATCAGAGATTTGCTCGGCGTTGACCCTAAAGGACAGGCACTGAGTTATAGTGCATTAGTCGATTATTGGACGGGTAGACAGTCTATCTCGGAGGCCGAGGTTCCATTGTACGTTCGTTCCTTTTTTTCACCCTATTGAGCATGACCTTCTTCCCAGTCAGGATCAGCGAGATTAACTATCAGATGATCGAGCCCTTAGCATACTTAGATAGTGTTAGTGGCCTTAACTAGCCTCGGGTGATCTTAGCCCAGACATATTTCACCCTACACCTGGTTGCTCGAGCTCACTTGTGGGCTCTGCGCTGCTGTCCCATGCTTCTTCTGGTAGTGTTTGTTTATTTTGTGATTTGTGAACATCTGCTATTTCTTCATTAACCTTGATTAACTTTTTGGTTTTGCAGGTATGGGCTTTCTTGTATCACTTCCTCCCCGCCCCACGGTTTGCTGAGGCCCTAGATAATGCCCCATGTATGGCCCAAATTTGTTCATCTTTCTAGGGAGACGTATTGGACTCTACTAGTTATTATCAGCATCTCTATGGGCTGACCCTCGAGCAAGTGAGGGCCCTCATTTCGATGGATGTGATTACATTTATACCTTTAAACTTATCCTGACTTCGTCATTCTTTCTTTTCAGGTGGAGCGCAACCCTTGGAGAGGTTTTCCTAGCTATCAAATGGTGAAGGAGATCAGGAGGGATGTGGATCACCATCGCTTCATTTTAGAGGGACCTAGGTCCCATGAGTGGTACCTGGGTGAGCGTACCAATTCTGGCATACTAAGCCAGTATCTAATAGACGCATCCAGCCTACGCCTCCCACCGGGCTGTTCTGGGCACACCCGCTAATCACTGATTTAGAGGAGTAGCAGCTATTCTTCGAGGAGCACGGTGTGAGGCTTTCGAGCCAATGGAGTGATTACGAGGCCTTTATTCGGGAGAGGCTAATCCCGCTTCACCCGCTGACTCAACCCGAGGTGGTGTGACCCTTCGTACGAGTTACGAGTTAGGGAGCAAATGGTGCTTCCGGAGCGGGTGCTAGTGGCACTGGTGTGGGATGTGGGGTATGAAATGTGTTAACTATTTTATTCATTTTAACCCCATTTCTAATTGTTTGTTTATCTTTGTTAGGAATTTGCCCAGAAGAGTGTTCGTGTTCCTGATTTAAATGCTACGACCGGGGGCTCAAGTAGATCTTCTTCGGACATTATTGAGGGGAGATCCACGATTCCCCTTGACACCACTTTCTACTTGATGGGTTCCATGGGAACTTTGCGGCAGGTGCCTCTCCCCCTGAGCTACCACACATTGACCTACGACCCTTCTAACACTACTCACTTGAGTTTTAGGTTGAAAGTGATTTTTTGGGACATCTTGATGCTTGTTTCCTCACTCCCTTTCTTTTGCAGGTCGTACGTGAGGAGATGGATAGAGTGGCCCGATATTCCCTTGCGTTGAGGAACATGATGCTTTCACAAGATAGGATCACTCAGGTATGTTACTTTTCTTGACCTGTCATATGCGATACATGAAATGTCATTTTTTATGTAAATGGATATGATTTTCGTGGTATGTTTTGTGATTGTAGGATATGGAGGTGAGAAGCGATGAGTTCGAGCGAGCCACCATGAGCTGGGCACTCGATATTAGAGTTTGGAGGCTGGTCACCAGAGTTTGGAGGCTTGGTACCTGGAGTTGTTGCGATCGAATGCCGTGGTAAAGCAGGATCGAACAGATGCGCGAGCTTCCACCTCAGGCTTTCCCCAATCTCTTACGTTTAACCTTGAATCCTTGCTTGGTGACCCAGAAAATAAGCTCCTCACTCCAGATTAGGATGCTCGTTTTCTTCACGCTCCTAGGCCTCCTCCCATGTCTTGTTCAACGGATGGTGCTTCCGAGAGACTAGGTCCCAAGTATTTTGAGATATCCACCATGATGCCTCGAGATCCGATGGGTGGAGATGGTGTCTCTTTTAGCTTTTAGCTTTATTTTCTTCTTTTTCAAACCTAATCTTTTAGATAGCTCTGCCTTGTAGAATTTCTAAAAAAATGGATTTTATGGAAGAAGAAAGGAATTTGGCCATTGCGTGCCGGGTTCTCACATGCAGTGTTTTATTTTAAGAATATGCTTGTTGGTTTGTGAATGTTTTTGTATATGCATGAATGAATGTTAATGCTAATGTATGTAGTTAATGTGTGTAGGCAACATCGATCTTGAGGGATTTCCTTTAGCTCTTTTCCTTTTGGATGTTAACTCATAACGAGCATCTTAAGGCCTTTCTACGCACCGTTCGGTGACCCGATTGGTGGAGGATTGAGAGCTTTGATCTACGGGGTCTTCAATACCTTGCTTCCAAGGCTATGAATATGGCCTTCGTTTGTGCTACTTTGAAGTTTTTGGATCCTGCCTCTCACTCTTTCCTTTTTTCGACTTCAAGCTTTGCCCCTTAGTTGAGGAGTTTTCTACCATCCTAGGGCTTCCCTTTTCGAAGAAGTCAACACCAGTATCCCCTACGAGACTTTCCTTTGCCTTTTTTCTTTCCAATTTGGGGGTGAAGATAAGTTGAAGGGTTTATGAATTTGGAGTCTAGTGGGTGCTTTTTGTCAGCCCCCTTGACTTTGGTGGCTTCCGAGTTGATGCTGTCCTTAGCTGGTGTGAGACTATGCCTAGTACTCATCTAGTATGGCCTTTGATGGTGGCCCTACTTCTTCTGGCGAAGGTTGTTTGTGGGGTTAGAGCGATTGCCCCTTTTCATTTGCTGTCGGTCATTAACCCACTCTCCACAGGCCTTTCCCCTGCGGCCTTAGCCTTAGCTGAGAATCTGGTTCACCTAGAAGCTGCTTCGGTGAACCCGGACTTAGTAGGAGACCATTGTACCTTGCTTGAGTTAATTTTCTTTTCTACCCCTTTTTCCTTTATGATTTCATTGCATGTTTGAACAAATGAATTAATGTAGGGATGGCTATTGGAGAAACTTTACTTGATCATTGATCCGCACTTAAGGAAGACGCGGTACCTCCCTTCACATTACGGTCCTCGAGGCTTTACGAGGAAGGACCATCACTCGCTGAGTGAAGGAGCTTGGGTAGAGATTCTAAGCTCGTATCGAGCTTTTGAGATTCGTTGGCTCCGCCCTTGGTTAGAGATTCTGTTTATGGTTACTGACGTCCATGATTCTGGTGTCTTGCTGATGGGTTGTTTAACATCACATCCTATTCCCCTTCTCACCTATGTAGGCAGTATGGGTGTCAACAACGAGTCCCTCGGCTCCTATGCTCAATTCATTTTCACGACTTTGATCCTCACACACCTATGCTATACAGAGCTTTGGCCGCACGTTCAAGTTGTTATGTTGGATTATACTACCCCGGAGATCACCGACACTGATGAGTTCTATCATGGATGGCTTGGTGAGATCAAGAGCCTCCCATATGCTTATCAGCACTTTAGGGTATCCTGTGAGTGGGAGAGGGATGAAGATGGTTTGGACCCCCTTCCTCATACGTCGAGGAAGCGTGCGCGGTGGAGCGATTAGCACCCTTAGATCTATTTTCTTTTAGATACATGTTTTCTAACCCTTGTTCTCGGCTTATTTTTTAATTATTTTTGACATTATGAAATTTTGTCGAACATTATTTTATTTACTTGTGATATTTTGTATGCACACATTCAAATAAACATAAACATAAATCCTGCAAACATAACACATTTCATTGAATGGCTTTAAAAAGGGTACAAGTTTTCCAATTATTCGAATCTTGCCACCAGTTAGCCTATTACAAGTTTTCTAACTCGCGATCCCTCTATTCCTTATGGTACCCTAACTTTTGCCTGAGCCGCCCGTCACGGGTTTTCAACTCAGTGGGCATTTCTAACTTTTAAGCAAGAATGGTCCTAATTGTTGCCTAGATTGCCAAATGCTATCCGGCAGACTAGATTTTCTCTCTTTTTTGGTGTACCGCTTTTTTTAATTTGCTTCTTTTTTTTACACGTGGTAGCGTTTGAGCTTATCTTGATTGATCGGATTGACAAACTCGTTTTCCATCCATGTCCATGATCTTGGCAGCTCCTTTGCTCAAGATTTTCTTTATGATATAGGGACCTTCCTAGTTTGGGCGAAACTTTCCTCGTAGGTCCACAATTGAGGGTCTCATTTGTTTCAGAACTAAATCTCCCGCTTTCAACGGTTGGCTTCTAGACCTAACTCGACTATTGTATGCCCTTGCCATGAGTTGTTAGTATATCTGCAAATGATCCAATGCCTTTAAACACTGTTCATCTATCATGTTTAATTGTTCAAACCTGGCCATTGCCCAATCTGACTCCTCTAGCTTTACCTCTAATGCCACTCTAAGTGATTTTACTTCCATTTCAACAGGTAAAACTACTTCCATCACGTATACTAAGGAGAAACGGTTTTGATTTGTGTGAGTTTTGACGCTCATTCTATATCCCCATAATGCGGATGGCAATTTGTCAGCCCAATCCCTGTAGGTAACAACCATCTTGCTCAAGATTTTCTTAATTGACTTGTTGACTGCCTCTACTGCCCCATTAGCCAATGGTCTGTATGGTGATGATCGATGGTACTCGATCCCATATTTTTTCATTAGGTCTGATGTAGCTCCTTGGAATTAAACACCATTATCCGATACAATGTGATGTGGGATACCATACCAAGTAAATATATGCTTTTCTAAGAACCTGGCCATCTTCTTAGCGGTGATGTTGGTGTAAGATTCGGCTTCCACCCATTTTGAAAAGTAGTCAACTACTACTATAATGAAGCGACGTTCGTTAATCGAGTTTGGCCGAATCTCGCCAATGATGTCGATCCTCTATTTCCACTAGACGATAGTAGAACGGTTAGTTTGCCGTTTGTAGTTCGACAGGCTTAATTGATTGAGTATTGGGGCCTTCACACATTAATACCAACATAGCAAGTGCATCCACCATCTGGTTTTCATCCCTTGGTATGTGTTTGAAGATGCATTTGGAAAACTTTTATGAGACCTTCCATACTACTTCCACGTAAGGGTGAAGTGATTCTTCTCTTATCTCCCAATCACCTGTTACTTATTTTATAACCAGAACTGAGTTCCCAACTACCGATACTTCTCTTACTCGTGCCTTTCAAAGTGCCTTTAACCCAAATAGGCAAGCTTTGTATTCTACGCCTTTGTTTGTTACTAGGAACTCCAATCGTTTGGAAAGAGGTATGACTTCGTTTTGCGATGTTGTCAATACAACACATAGGCAGGTTTTATTTCTGTTCATTGCACCATCGAAGAACATTTTTCACTATGTTCCTGTGTCCTCTATCAATGCTAGGTGCTCATCCGGAAGTTCTAGATTTTCAACGTAATCAGAGTCCAATGGTTGATTTGCCAAAAATTCAACGACTGCTCATCCCTTAATGACTTTTTTTGTCACATATTCAATGTCGAATTAAAATAGTAGCAATAAACATCTTGAGATTTTTCCAGCAAGTGTTGCTGACTGGCTCAAGTTCTTCATTGGGTCTATCTTCGCAACAGCTTTTATTTGGTAAGATTAGAAGTAATGGTGTAGCTTCTTTATCAACCAAACCATTATCGTGCAGATTTTCTCCACCAGGGTGTAGCGTGATTCGTACTCGAGTAATTTCTTACTCAAGTAATAGACTACATGTTCACTTCTATCTTCGTGTTCTTACACAAGTATTGCCCTAACTGACGATTCCTTAATTTCTAGGTATAGGGTCAAGGGTTTTCTAGGCTCTGGTGGGCGAAGGACGGGTGGGTTTAACAAGTATTGTTTGATTTTGTCAAACGCTACCTGACACTGGTTATTCCAAACCATTAATTGGTCCTTTCGTAGTAGTTTGAAGATTGGTTCGTAGATGGTCGTGAGTCTGGCGATGAATCTGCTTACATACTGTAGAGATCCTAAGAAAGCTCGAACCTCTTTCTCTGTTTTTGGTGCAGGCATATCTCTGATGGCTTTGCTCTTATCATGATCCATCTTGATTCCTTTTTGGCTGACTATATACCCTTGGAGTTTCCCTGATGTGACCCCAAATACACACTTTTTTAGGTTCAAGCGTAGATTGTACTTCTCAATTCTGGTGAGAAACTTATCTAGGATAGCTGGATGCTCCTCTCAGGTGTTGGATTTAACAAGCATATCATCCACATAAACTTCCACCTCCTTATAGATCATATCATGACGGCCCACTAATATGTTACACCAGCATTTTTCAAACCAAACAACATCACCTTGTAGCAATATACGCCCCATTCAGTGATAAATGTTGTTTTGATTTTGTTAGTTATAGCCATCAGTATCTAGTTATAGCTTGAGAAACAATCCATGAAAGAATACATAGCCACCCTTGCTGCGCTATCGACCAGTACATCTATGTGGGGTAGGGGGAAATCATCTTTTGGGGAGGCTTCATTCAGATCCTTGAAATCCACACAAACTCTGACCTTGTCATCCTTCTTTACTACTGGGACAATATTGGTTAGCCACGTTGGGTATTCAACTACTTCTAAGAATTTAGCTTCAATTAGTTTTGCCAGTTCAGCCTTGACCTTTTCTGCCCATTCTGGCCTTAAGGGACGCAGTTTTTGTTTTACCGGCTTGATCAGAGGGTCAGTTGGGATATGGTGTTCCGCGATCTGTCTATCCACTCAAGGCATGTCCTCATATGACCAAGTAAACGCTACTACATGATGTTTAAGTATATTTGTGATCTCTATTTTTTTTAGGATTCAAATCATTGGAAATTGTCACCATTTTTGGTGATTAGTTTGTACCCAAGTTAATTTCATTTAATGATGTGTCATGAATGTTAAAGACGTTATGCGTATGATCATATGAATGCATGGTGCCATCAGGCAGAACATCAAACAAGTAAGCAAAATTATCCTACTTCATTGAATGAGCCTCGTAGGTAAAATTGTCAAACACATCAGAAATATTCATTATTACATCATCAATTTCCTCCTCCACATGCGAAGGGCCTTCATTTGCTACAGCAAGCGCGTCAGAGGTAGGTTCAGCTTCGAGGGTTGCCTATACCAGCTTTTCGGTGAGGAGTTTGAAGTGCCTGGTATATCCTAGTCTTGTGCATTGCCTTTCTTCATCAGCTCATTAACAGCCCTTGTGAATGCTGCTACCACATCTTCCAGTGCTTCGCCTTTCTCAGATCCCTTGGTTTGGGTTATCACCAAAATCGGTTCTTCTTCCAGTTTAGGTTCAACAGGGTATTCATTCAGTTTTTCTATCATGAAGTCGAACACATCATTAAATATCTCAAGTCTCTTGACCTCCTCCCCGTTCAGGATTATTGGTTCTTGCTCCCCCAGATATGCCCTACTACCTTCAGCCTCGCAAACGCTAACCATGTTGCAGAACATGGGTCGCTTGTACTTGTACATTTTCATGTTTGGTGTGAAACCCAAACCCAATCCAGGTGTGACTAGAATGAGATCGATGGCCCTGATAATTCGTTGATGATGTTTTCCCAGGCCTTTTCCAGGGATGAAACCCTGCTTCTTCATCTGATCTTTCAAGCTTCTAGGGAAAACATGATACCCCTTGGGAGTTCCGCGCCCCTTCTTCATTCCTTCCATGACCATTGCCACCCGCAGCCCTTGCATTGTTCTCTCCTCAAATGCGGCTACCGCCATCACTGATTCCTCATCTGCTTCGATCGTTATCGGCCTCCCCTTGTAGATAAGCTTTATCTTCTGATGTAGAGTGGAGGGGACTGCCCCTATCACATGGATCCATGGCCTGCCCAAGAGCAATGAGTAAGTTACTGGGATGTCCAGCATAGTGAATTTCACATGGGAGGCAACCCCTCTTGCAATGACCTCTGCTTCAAAATCTCTTACTACTCCCCTCTTTGAATCATCATAGGTTCGAATCACTATGTCTAATTTGGCCAGCATATCCTCTCTTAGCCCTTGGTGAGGTAGGACTTTGAGTGGACAGAGATTAAGGGCTGACCCATCATCGACCATGAAGCATGGTATTACCCGATCAAAAATTTGAACCCTAATAAATAGGGCCTGATTATGCAACCCTAGCTCCCACAGCAGCTCTGAATGATCACAAGTTATAGATGGCATTTGATGGGGAGAAATTCCTTCCCTAATGGTAGCGTACATCTCAATTACTGAGGTTGTAGGCATAGCGGGCATTTCCATCAACCTCTTTACAAGGCCCATCATGTGCTTCTGGGATGTCTCCAGCAGCCTCCATATAATATACTTCGCTTTAGTCCCTTTCAACTGATTCACTAAAGGGTTTATATCCAACATGTCTTCATCTACCTTCGGGGGTAGAGGTGGCTCAGGTTGTTCCCTTGCAATTTCCTCAGGCCTGGTGTCGTTAATTTGTACCACCTCTTCCCTTCGAAAAACCCGACCACTCCGGGTAAATCTCAGCACTCCATCCTCCATCACCCTAGTTTCTGTAGAATTTACTCAAGGGTACTGATAAGTGTATAATTACACATATTATCATATTAATTTTACACACTAAACACTATATTTTAAGTCATTTTTATACTTCATATAAAAGATTTCACGTGGTATGTAGTTGTTTTTTATGCTAATGCAGATACTAGGTAAATCTTGGGAGTAAAATGATCAAAAGTGGATTTCTATGAGAATAGAGTGAAAAAGGTGCGAAAAGATGCGTGGAACTTAAAGATCTGGCTTAGGATAGAAGCTGTCAAAGATCGGTGAAGTTACAAGGAGAATTCTGAAGAATAATGCAATTCACGATCGTAACAAGCATTCACGGTCACGATTTGTTCTTCTTCATAACAGAAGTCTGCCAATCAAAGATTCACAGTCGTGACATATATATCATGGTCGTGACTTGGACGATTTTCTGGTTCTATCTACTTAACTACCAACTGCTAGATAAGCATGATCAACCGCCATCAACTACCAACGAAAAGACACTTATCAAGAGTCAACTAATCAGGAAAAGATGCCTATCCATTGTAGATTATATCAAAGCTTCTCAACCAATCACAATGAAGAGATGCAATCATTCACCATTGGACACAACCCTTCATTTGGATAGACGTAACCCTTCGAACTCTATAAATAGGGCTCCAAACATCACAAATTTAGTGCACCAAAGTGATACAAAAAGAGAGGAGAATATTAGAGTGCAATTATAGGGTTACATATAGTGTGTGTAGATAGAGAGTTCGCTACATTCATAAGCGTTAGCGATAAAATGTTTAAATGATTCGAATCCTTATTTCGATCACTAGATTCTCTACATTCTCGAGCAATTATTGTATAAGTGTACTTGCAAATCACTTATCAATAAAATTTTTCGTTCTTCAATATTCGTTTGTTCGATATTCTCAAAGAATAAAATCATAGCGAAGGTTCTGTACGGGCCGAGACCGAATTCAAAATAAACGTAGGAATTGTGGGAATTGACGACTCCCATTGAAGAGTGGATACGATTTGATCAACTTTAGCTTTCACTAGCATACCTTACAACTTTGCTTTGCTTTCTACTTATACTTTCTATTTCGAAGTTTATGATTTGTCTATGTGTCATAATGCGTATTTCATGTTAAGTCTTTTATGTTAGTCAAGTTATATGCGTTGGAGTTAATTTTAAGAGTAGTTTCAGGGTTAACAATATCGTGTATAATCACTGGATCTATGATATAACACTGTTTAGTATGCCAACATTTTTGGAATGGTAACTTACTAAATGTGGCTATGTGAGAGCAACCCGTATTAAGCATAGTATTGATGTTATCCAGGTTTACATAATTATCTTAATTCGTTTGCGCTAGATTTAGAAAAGTTATTCATGTGTTGCTCTACGGCGAATAATTGAACATCTGAGTATTTAGAACCAAGTATGTTAGATTAGTTTAGTGAATCGTAACATCTTTGTTGAACTTGCATGTTTTCCTTGCTATCCTTATTTCATAGGGAAAAATCTATATATTGAGGTTCTCTAATCTTTCAAACCTATATTTACTCATTTTTAATTCTAACCCTCTTATCCAAAAATATACATTATTTTATTTTCTTTTTATTTTATCTTCCTTGTTGATCTTTAGAGCTAGCCCTTCCCTTTGGGATCGATATCTTTTAAAACTACATCGTAACTGTATACTTGCAGTTATCATCATTTTTCTATTTGATAAGAGGTACTGACAACACTTATATTTTTTGTGAACAAGTTTTTGGAACCATTGATATATAGCCGATTCTTGTGAACAAATCATTGAACTTATCAGTGGGAAAGTGGCGAACAAGTTTTTGGCGCCGTTGCCAGGGAAGGCAAGTGCGTTTTAGAGATAGAAATTTTAGGGGAAGATAATTGAGTTTTAGAGATTTAATTTTGAAAAATTATATTTAGATTTATTTTCTTTTATATTATTATTTATATTATTTTTATATTAACATATTTTTCTTGCTTATTCATTGAGTTTTCTTTCTAGCATGTGCATGCCAAGTACACGTAGTTCGGGAGAAAGTTTGGGATCTTTCGAATCAGAAATATAATGATTTGGTAGGACAAGAAGACAAGAATATAAGAGACAAGAAGGAAGTATGGCTAACAATCATGACCAAGATGAAAATCCAAATCCAAATCAGGATCAACCTCAACCAAGGCTTATGGATTATGTTATTCCAACCATCAATGGTAACAATCAAGGAATTGCTAGACCACCGATTGATGCAAATCATTTTGAAATAAAAACCAACATTACTTCAAATGATTAGCAACAATGTGCAATATTATGATCTACCCAATGAAAATCTGAATTCTCACATTGCAAACTTTTTAGAAGTCTATGATACTTTCAGAATGCACAATTCTCCTAAAGCAGCAATAACACTTTGCTTGTTCCCATTTACTACTCCGTGATAAAGCAAAAGTTTGGTTGAATTCTTTACCCCTAAATTCAATCACTAACTGGAACTAATTAGCCCAAGCCTTTCTGACTAAATATTTTCCTTTAGCAAAAACCGTAAGACTCATTAAAGAAATCACTTCTTTTACCCAGAAAGATAGTGAATCCTTATACTAAGCCTGGGAATGTTATAAGGAACTTCAGCGAGTTTGTCGTCATCATGGTTTACCTCAGAATGTTATTCTGCAAACTTTCTACAACGGAATAAATCATGCAACGAGAGGAATAATTGATGCTATGGTTGTGGGATCTCTTATGAAGAAAACTAGTCAAGAAGCTTTTAAACTTTTGGAAGATATGGCAAGCAACAATAGTATGTGGCCAGTGGAAAGAGCACAAGTTTGTATTACTAAACCTTCTCATTCACATGCTGCATCTACATCTTCTAGTTCAATTAAAAAGGTCAATGAATTAGATTCAATTTCTATTATGCATGCACAAATATCTGCTTTATCTAACAAGATAGATAATACGCATGTAAGTAAAAATAACCCTTTGACATGTGAAAATTGTGGTCAAATTGGACATACAATTTTTGAGTGTAACTTTAACCCATGTGTAGGGGAGCAATTAAGTTATGTTCAAAGTCGAGGGAATTCTTACAATAATAATGGAAATAAATATAGAAATTCTAATTGGAAGTATGGTGATAATCAACAAAAGAATTACCAGAGTACTGATAGAATAGGGCAGTTAACAAGTAAGATAGACAAGTTTCTAGAGGGAGTTTGTAATAAGAAATTAGAGTCGGAAGAATGTTACAAAAAGTTAGAGAATAAGATGGATCAAATGTTTAAAAATCAATCATCTTCCATTCATAATTTGGAGATAAAAGTTGGTCAATTAGCGAATGCTATTCCATTAACTGGAAAAGGTCATTTACCTAGTAACACAGAAGAAAATCCTAAGGAAAATGTGCATGCTATAGCTCTTTGTAGTGGTAAATTACTAGATGAACCAAATCCTTCGGGTATGCTTGCTAATGATGTTGTTGAAGTACCGAATGAATATCCGAGTAAATCTGATAACAGTGCAGGAGTGGATGAACAACCTAAATCCGGAAAGGTTAATCCCCCTCAACCTCCATTTCCACAAAGAATGAAGAAGAAGAACGAAGATAAGCAATTCATCGAATTCATCAACAAACTTAAAGGTCTGGAAATAAATCTTTCATTTATTGAAGCCATAACTCAGATTCCTA
>CATIWQ010096588.1:0-17830 GCA_949673415.1 Euphorbia schlechtendalii | reverse complement strand
ATTTTACCTTGTGAGTAAAATTGGGGTGTTTCCAACTGTCCTAAAATTATACCTCGAGTTTGGGTATACTTGAGAGAGCTTGTATTTTGTATTCCCATTATTTATTAGTGGAGTTATCGGTGCCCAGTGATTTTTCCCTTTCAAGGGTTTCCACTTAAATCTCTGTGTCTCTTTATTGCTTTACTTGTTTTGTTTGTTGTTGTGAATATATTTTAGTTAACACATATCACCCAGCTACCTAATTATCTGTTCAGGACCTAACATCAACCACCTAAATAAAGAATGCCACATGAAGATACTATTTCTGCGATGAAGAATAGCATGGCCGTGATTCTCATGCAAGTCAAAGTAAACTCAATTCATACGATTGCAAGGGATAATATGAAGGTTCGCTAAGTATCTCCTACATGGTGATTCTTCATCCATATAATTATTATTCATATCTAGTTAAATATTTTCCCATTCACTTTCAATTTGGTTCAATTAAATTAAGTTTAGTTCATGTCCATTGAGTTTAGTTCAGTTCAATTCAGGTCTCTTAAATTCAATTCAGTCTACTTCAATTCAGGTTTATTAATTCTTATTTCAATAATAATTATTGTAATTAATACTTTTATAAAAATCAATTAACGATTTAATAAAAATCAATAAAAATAAAAAATATTAATATTAATATGAAAAATAATTATTAAAAAATGTAGTTAAAATAATTATAAATATAGTAAACATAATTTATAAAAAGTAACAATGAACAGTGTCATTGAGATAATATTATTAATACTGTCATTGTAATTTAATAATAATTTTAATTATAATTATATTTTGATTTTTGAAAATATGACTTGAGATCAAAGAATATTTATTGATTAAAACAATGATTATTTTTATTGTTTATAATCCAATAATAATAAGTGATAATTTTATTCACGTATAATCATAGTAATAATTATTATTCAAATTACAAAATTATAATTAAATTATTTTACGTACTATATTTTATTATTAATGTTATTGAAATTGTTTTTTATTATTAGATATATATATCTATTAATATAACTATTGCATTAATGGGATAATTTTAAGGATTTATATCAACCCAAGTTTTGGCCATAACTATTTTAACCAATTAAGTTTCAAAATTACCTTCTATATATTCCAAGTTATTAGGTTTTCCTCCACTACCAACCGATGATATCACAGATAATGTTATGATTTTTTTAATTTTCTCATCTTATTTTGTCATTAATCCATTCATTTTTTGGATATACCGCTTTAGAGTTTTTTGTTCGTTTCATTTTTATATTCGAAACACCATCCATTGTGATATACTTTTTTATATATTATTTTCAATTGTTCGATATATGGTAGGACATGGTAAGAACGTAGCAGGAAGGAAAAAATGACAAATCTGGAAATATTACTCTAGTTAATTACGTGGTAGGAATATGGTCGGAAGTAAAAATGATAAATCTGGAAATATTAGTATAGTTAATTATTTGGTAGGAAGTAAAAATGACAAATCTAAAAGTATTACTGTAGTTTTTTTTTTTTTGAAAACCAATTATTATTACTGTAGTTTTCTGATAGATAACTGATAAAATGAGCAATATCTAGTAGCTAAACATTACAAGAGCACTATCTGGTAGGAAGATGGTAGGAACATGAACTTAAAAATCAAACAAAAATAGAATCTAGGAATTATCTAGTAGGAACATGGTAGGAAGTAAAAATGACAAATCTAGAAATATTACCGTAGTTAATAATTATATGGTGGGAACATGGTAGGATGTAAAATAATACTGTAGTTAATTATCTGATAGAAACATGGTAGGAACATGGCAGAAAGTAAAAATGACAAATTTAAAAGGCTTAATATATGTTTAGCTACCTCAACTTGTCCCAAAAAACCTGCTGCCCCCCTGAACTTTCAAAATGACCCCGTAGCTCCCTCAACTTTTTTCAAAATGACCCCGTAGCTTCCTCAACTTTAAAAAAGTGCACCACTTTGCTCCCTCAATGCCACGTGTCAATTTCTGATTGGAGGGAGAAAATCAGAAAAAATTGCATATTTGAAAAGTCAAACCAACCAGAAGATGAAACGCGGTATAGAGGAAGCAAAGTGGTGCATTTTTTGAAAGTTGAGGGAGCTACGGGGTCATTTTTTTAAAGTTGAGGGAGCTACGGGGTCATTTTGAAAGTTCAGGGGGGCAGCAGGTTTTTTGAGACAAGTTGAGGTAGCAAAACATGTATTAAGCCAATTTAAAATATTATTGTAGTTTCCTGATAGATAGTTGATGAAAGGAACACTATCTAGTAGTTAAAAATGATAGGATCACTATCTGGTAGGAACATGAACTTGAAAATCAAACAATATGGAATCTGGTTATTATCTGGTAAGAACATGGTAAGAACATGGTGTGAAGTAAAAAATAACAGTTCTAGAAATATTACCGTAGTTAATTATCTAGAAGGAACATGGTAGGAAGTAAAAATGATAATTTTGAAAATATTAATGTAGTTAATTATCTGGTAGAAACTTGTTAGGAACATGATAAGAAGTAAAAATGATAACTCTTGAAATATTACTATAGTTTCCTGATAGATAACAGATGAAAGGAACACTATCTAGTAGCTAAACATGACAGGAGCACTATCTGGTAGGAACATGAACTTGAAAATCAAACAAAACAGAATTAGATAATTATCTGGTAGTAACATGGTAAGAACATGGTATGAAGGAAAAATGACAATTCTGAAAATATTATTGTAGTTAATTATCTGGTAGGAACATGGTAGGAAGTAAAAATGATAATTTTGAAAATATTATTGTAGTTAATTATCTGGTAGGAACATTACAGGAGCACTATCTGGTAAGAAGATGGTAGGAATATAAACTTGAAAATAAAAAAATAGAATCTGGTAATTATCTGGTAGGAACATGGTAGTAACATGGTAAGAAGTAAAAATGACCAATCTGGAAATGTTACCATGGTTAATTATCTGGTATGAAAATAGTAGGAAGTAAAAATGACAATTTTGAAAATATTACTATAGTTAATTATCTGATAGAAACATGGTAGGAACATAGTAGGAAGTAAAAATGACAACTTTGGAAATATTACTATAGTTTCCTGATAGATAATTGATGAAAGGAACACAATCTAGTAGTTAAACATGACAGGAGCACTATCTTGTAGGAACATGAACTTGAAAATCAAACAAAACGGAATCTGGTAATTATTTGGTAAGAACATGGTAGGAACATGATATGAAGGAAAAAATGCCAACTCTGGAAATATTATCATAGTTAATTACCTGGTAGGAACATAGTAGGACGTAAAAATGATAATTTTGAAAATATTACTATAGTTAAGTATCTAGTAGGAACATTGTAAGAAGTAAAAATGACAACTATGAAAATATTATTGCAGTTTCCTGATAGATTACTAATGAAAAGAGAACCATCTAGTAGCTAAACATGATAGGAAAACTATCTGGTAGGAACATGAACTTGAAAATCAAACTAAACAAAATCAAATAACTATCTGGTAGTAGCATGGCAGGAACATGGAATGAAGGAAAAATGACAATTCTGGAAATATTGCTATAGTTAATTATCTGATAGGAACATGGTAGGAAGTAAAAATAATAATTTTGAAAATATTATTGTAGTTAATTATCTGGTAGAAACATGATAGGGACATTATAGGAGCACTATCTAGTAGGAGGATGGTAGGAACATGAACTTGAAAATCAAATAAAAATATAATCTGGTAATTATCTGGTAGGAACATGGTAGTAACTTGGTAGGAAGTAAAAATGATAAAGTTGAAAATATTACCGTAGTTAATTATCTGATAGGAAGTAAAAATGATAATTTTGAAAATATTACTGTAGTTAATTATCTTGTAAAAATATGGTAAGAAGTAAAAATGACAACTCTGGAAATATTACGGTACTTTCCTAATAGATAATTGATTAAAGGAACACTATCTAGTATGTTGGTCCTTAGAAGGCTTAATTACATAGCAGAGGGGTGATAAGTGTATAATTACACTTATAATCATGATAATTTTACTTATAAAACAATATGGTTTTGTTTCATTTTATACTTCATATAAAAGATTTCACGTGGTATGTAGTTGTTTTTAATGCAAGTGCAGGAACTAGGTGAATCTTGGGAGTGAAATGATAAAAAGGGTAAAAATAATGAAAAAGGTGCAAAAAGATGCGTGGAACACAAGAATTTGTCTTAGGATCGAAGTTGTCAAAGATCGGCAAAGTTGAAAAGAAGAATCGTGAAGAAAAGTAATTCACAATCGTGACACCTATTTGCGGTCATGACTTATCACTCTTCATAAATAGAAAATTGTCAACAAATGTTCATGATCATGACATGGGATTCATGATCTTGTGATGGTTATTGGTTATATCTTTTCAACTACCAACCGCCAGATAAAAACGATCAACCGCCATCAACTACCAGATGAAAAGACACCTTTTGGAAGTCAACCAATCATGAAAAGGTGTCTTTCCATTATGGATAAGGTTAAGACTTTGCATCCAATCACAATGAAGTGATGCAACTTTTCACCAATGGACACGACTTTTCGTTTGGATAGACGCAACCCCTTCGTACTCTATAAATAGGGTTCAAACTCAACCATTTTCGCAGAGAGAGAGTAGGCAATGGGATGTGTGATACATGGTAGACGTGTATGTATAGATAGAGAGTGAGAATATATAGATTTCGCTACATTCAAAGTGTTAGTGAGAAAAATGTTTAATTGATTCGATACTTATTTCGATCACTAGATTTATCCACAAATTCGAGCGATTGTTGTATAAGTGTAATTGCAAAGCACTTATCAACAAAATTTTTCATTCTTCAACATTCATTTATTCAATATTCATAAAGAATAGCATCCTAGCGGAGGTTCTGTACTAGTCGAGATCGGATTCAAGGTAGATGCAGGAATTGCGAGAATTGATGACTCTCATTAAAGAGTGGATACAGTTTGATTAACTTTAGCTCTCATTTGCATACCTTACAACTTTACTTTGTTTCTTGCTTATACTTTCTATTTCAAAGTTTATGATATGTCTATGTGTCAAAACGAGTAATTAGTTTTGCGTCATTTATATTAATCAAGTTAAATGCTTTTGAGTTAACTTTAAGAGTGATTTTGGGGTTAACAAGATTGTATATAATCACTGGATCTGTGATTATAACACTGTTTAGTAAGCCAACATTTTTGGAGTGGTAATATGGCTATGTGAGAGTGACTCGTACTAAGCATAGTATTAATGTTATCCAGGTTCTTATAAGTGTCATAATTCGTTTACCCTAGATTTAGAAAAGTTATTTCATGTGTTGCTCTGCGGTGAATTATTGAATATTTGAGTGTTTAGAACCGTGTTTGTTAAAGTTATCTAGTGTATGAAATATTCTTGATGATTTTGCATGATTTTCTCTACTAAACTTACTCTTAGGGAATATCTATATAGTTTGCATCTTTTCTAATCTGTATATGCATCTATCCATTCATCTATCCATCATTCCAACCCTCCAATATAAATTACCTTATTTTCTTTTGTTCCGTAACCTTAGAATCGAATTCCTTCCCTATGGCATTGATATCTTTTAAAACTACATCGAAACTGTATACTTGCAGTGGTCACCATTTTTCTATTTTGATAAGCGGTATTGACAACACCTATTAGAATTTTGAACTTTTATCTTATCAGTAGAGGAGTGGGGAACAAGGTTTTTGGCATCATTACCAAATATAAGCCCTTAGAATTAGTAGAGTCAAAAACCTTGTGATCAAGGGGGGTGAATGCTATTCTTAGTTACTTTTTATTTTATAAGATATTTACCAAGTTAAAGTTTTTAGATGCGTGTGCTGAGAGCTTCATGATGAGTTAGGTCTAAAAACTTATTCAATCAAAATGGTGAAATGACAAAGATAAAATGATGAATAAGCAATGCGATAAAGGCACAAATAAGGTTAAAACTTCAACTTTTGAGATTTATCATGATTCGACTCCTAGCCTACCTCCAGTCTCTGGATTCCTTTTCAAGCTTTAATCCACTAGTGATTTCGTTCCTTCCTTAGGTGAAGGAGCCTTTATAGCGGGTAGACTCTTTTACAAAAAGTACTTTTCTTTCTAACTACCCCTCAAACTATAGTTTGGGTACCCTTCCCAAAACCGTCACTCAGATTTCTAAAAGAATTTTGTGAACTAAGGAATTCAACGTATAAAACATTGAATCCTCTACAATGTTAAATATTAAGTGCTATTTCTCTCTCTATTACAAACAGATTAGAACAATGAATGTTTACTGATTGCTTGATTTGAAATTTTTTAAGCTGGGAGTAAATGAATAGAGTTTCAGCTCTTTAAGAAATTCGAGGTGTACACCAAGTTTGAACGGATGCTCCAGTCTTCTATTTATAATTGAAGCTCTTGGAATTAGCCGTTGCAAAATTCTCATCCAGACAACTCTTCAATTTCTCTTCTCTTCAAATCTTTTGAATTTTCTATTTGGAGATAAATTCTAGGATGTTTAGAGATAGAAATTTTGAACGTTGAAGCGCGATAATAATCCGTAGTCAAAACTCGTTTATCTTCGAGCAATCCGTTCTGATAGAGAGGCGCGTGAAATGCAACGTGGCATTCTACCATTAGTTGACTTGTTGACGTTTGTAGAGGCACGCAGAGATACTTAGAATGGCGCTTGTGAGAGGATTCCTTTTACCTTAGACTTTAGTGAGGAATCTCCAACATTCTGTATTGACACCTTTTGTGTTGTGAGGACAATAAGAATATCTTCTTTAATTTCGGCGCTTTTTCACCTAAAAGCATCAAATGTATATTCTGTTTCTCACAGAAACCATTAGTAGAACAAGTGTCAAATAATTCTCTAAGTGTCAAATAATTCTCTAAGTGTCAAAGAGTACAGCTTTTCAAAGAAAAAAGCTAACTCAGCACAGCTGAGTGAATATCTTTTAAACTATGTAATACTAAACTCAGCTTTTCTTACGCTTAGTCATAACTTAATTAATACTAACTAAATTGAGTTGTTTCCCTTAAATAAACTCAAGTAAACTTCATTAATTAAGAGTATACTTAGTACTCAATTAATTTCACTATCCTATACAGTTTGTTATTTCCAAAACGTTTTAAGTACTTTAAAGTACTATTAACTTGGGTTCAACATAGGAGTTAAATATGATAGCAGCACTATCTGGTAAAAACATGAACTTGGAAATAAAAAAACAGAATCTAGTAATTAGCTGGTAGGAGCATGATAGGAACATGGTAGTAATATGGTTGGAACTTGAAAATCAAACAAAATAAAATCAGATAACTGTCTGGTAGTAACATGGTAGGAAACGGTATGAAGGAAAAAAAATGACAATTCTAGAAATATTACTGTAATTGATTATCTGGTAAGAACATAATAAGAAGTAAAAACGATAATTTTGAAAATATTACTATTGTTAATTATCTGGTAGGAACATGGAAGGAAGTAAAAATGACAACTTTGGAAATATAACTGTAGTAGTATCTTGATAGATAACTGAAGAAAAGAGCACTATCTAGTAGCTAAGCATGACATGAGTATTATGTGGTGGGAACATGAACTTGAAAATCAATCAAAACAAAATCAGATAACTATCTAGTAGAAACAGGGTATGAAGGAAAAAATTACTAATCTGAAAATATTACTATTGTTAATTATTTGGTAGGAAAATCGTAGGATGTAAAAATGATAATTTTGAAAATATCATTATAGTTAATTATCTGGTAGAAACATGGTAGGAAATAAAAATGACAATTCTGGAAATATTACTGCAATTTCCTGATAGATAACTGATAAAAGGAATAATATCTAGTAGTTAAACATGACAAGAGCACTATCTGGTAGGAACATGAACTTGAAAATTAAATAAAACAGAATAAGATAACTAAGTATGCTAACATAAAACTATTAATCTGTTATAACACTGATACAGTTCAATAACATTGAGAAAATCTGGTAAGTATGTGGTAGGAATATGGTAGCTGCCAGTTTTCTACCAAAATTGAATGGTTGGAAAAAATTTCGAAAAAGTATATCACAATGGATGACATTTCGAAGATAAAAATGAGATGAACAAAAAACTCTAAAGCGGCATGTCAAAAAAATAAATAGTTTAAGAGATAATGGTAAAATAAGAAAAGAAAATTAAAAAAAGAAAAATGGCATCATTTGTGACATCATCAGTTGATAATTAGATAAGGAAAACACAAGGTGAAAAAGCAAACTTGAAATGCAAAGGAATAAGTTAAAAGATAAATTAGTAAATAATTTTTTACTTAAAGTGTACATTTATAATAATTTCCCATACATTAATAATTATTTATTATAATATATTATAATTAGTTTTTTATATTTATATTAGTTATAATTAATAATTTTATTAAAACTAATTTCATTATATTCGTGCAATTAATTTTATTGTTTTAATCTAACAAAAAAAGTTGTATTGTTTTGAATTATTTATTATTACATATTATAATAATTAATTAATACTGTTTATTAATATTTTTAATTATTGGTTATATTTTTAATAGTTATCTAAAATTCAATTCAGTTCAGGTTTCAGAAATCGAATAGAACATGGCCTTAATCAATCAAACTAGGCGGAGTGCTATAGTTTAGTTTCAATAACGTTGGTACAATTAGGGGATTCCATATTGTGGAATCTACAAAATGGAAACTTGTAGTTAATGTTGAATGAACACATACTTTTTATGTTTATATTTATTTAAATAAATCTATATAAAAAATCAAATAATGGTTCTAACATGGTTGACCTGTAAAACCAATAAAATCACAAACCACCGACTTCGGCTTAGATAACATTCTCCCCAACTCACAAGCTTTCCTAAATATGGTTCTAATATCTTTTAAAATATATCGTTTAATATTGAAAGGGTGAAGTAGTGAAAATGGGGAAAAAACTATGCTCTAAATCAACCCTAATATATAATTAAATATTTTGTATTGGAAGTAATTGATTAGTTACGAAGTCTTGGGGATCTTTTAGGATTCCGACTAATCAAGTAGTTATGGAATGGTAGAGAGTTTTCGGGTTCCAACTCTATAAATATATTCTCAAAGATCCATAAAATTTGTTCTGCCGATTGTAAATGTTACATCTATACTCTTCGTTTTTGTAAAATATGATGGAGTTTGGTATGCGAATCTCAAGGCATTCAATTCTGAATCAACTCAACAATGGCTGCCAAACCAATTTGGTATTTTCTCCATTATCCTTTCATCTTGCTTTGAATTTGTTAGCTTCTGCTTCTACAGGCAATACTTTGGAACAACTGCTGAAAGTACTACTGATCTCAATGCTCATTCTTCCCTTTTTATGGAGCTCAAATCTGAAAATCCCTCTGCCATTGGACCTGTCATATTTCTAGTTAATTCTGTATGGGTAGATCATGAATTATCTTTGAAGAATTCTTTCAAACAGTTGGCAGAACATGTTTTCCAAGCCATATGTGCATCTGTTGATTTTCAAAACCAGGTATATGTTGTTTTATTGAGATTTTGTTACATTGAGGCGTGTAAAATTTTGTAATTGGTAAATTTATTTGGTTTAGCGTGAACAAGCACCAAAAGAAATCAATTCTTGGATGAGAGAAGCATCGAAAGGGCACATTGATAAGATTCTCCGATCTAATTTCTCTTCAGAAGATATACGTGTCTTACTTGCAAGCGCACTCTACTTTAAAGGTACATGGCTTGATGAGGATGAAAATTTTCATCTTCTTAATAAAGAAATTGTAAGGGTTCCCTTCATGAAGAAATGGGACACTTTTCAATTTTATGGATCCTTTGAGGATTTCAAGCTACTTAAGATGAACTATAGAAAAGGCGATTTAGATACCAAAACGTATGCCATGTATATCTTTCTTCCTGCTAAGAAAGGATGGACTACAAGAACTCGTACAAAAGTTCCACACTGATCCAAGATATCTTCTCGAGAAACGCTATCTTAAAGAAGTGTGTTTGGATAATTTGTGGTTGCCCAAATTCAAGTTTGCATATGAATGTAATGCTAAAGAGACCATGGAAGAACTAGGATTGGCTTTGCCTTTTGATAAAAATAATTCTGAGATTACTGAGGTTGTTGAACTTAAAGCATTGGAGAGATGTTACGTTTCAAACGCAATTCAGGTATCTTGTATTGAAGCAAATGAGGAAGGCACTACCGCGGAGGCATACTGAATTTGAAGAAGAACTCTATGGGTGGGATGGTTCACCTGTTGTTGTAGTAAATTTTATCGCATGCAGATCACCCATTCTTGTTCATGGTCAAAGAGGAGGTGTCTGGCATTATCCTTTTCGTTGGAGCTGTTGTTGATCCACGGCCCAATGCGTTGGAGTGACGTTGAACAGCTAGCATGACAAAAACAAAGAGGAATATGGTTAAGAATAAGGTTTTTCTTTATGATTTACTGATTTTCAAATTAAGAGTTTAATTGAAAATTTGCTTATTTCCAGTTCTATCATTTATCTAATGTTAATCTACGAACATGTTATTCAATTCAATACAAGAAGATTTATAATAGAACCGGAATTTTGTTGCTAGTTTTTTGGTTATAAAATGGTGAAATTGAAAATACTTTCTATCTTGACGGAAAATTGAGATTATATAGCATGAAAATATTGTTAATCCAAGATAAATATTCATTTCAATTTTCCTTAATTTATTCTAAATTTAAACTCGTCTCATTCAAATATTAACATTATATAAATAATTAAACCATTAATATTATATCATTAAAAGGTAAATAATTATAACAATATGAAATTTGCGTCAGATTTGCACTACCTCCCTATATTTTTTTCGGTATAAATAATACCTCATTTTGCTTTTTTTTTTTTTTTTTTCTGGCCATTCATAACCTCCTTACGTTACAATTTGTTGCTTTTCCATCCAAAAAAATATTTTTATGATAAAATTGCCCATTTTTCATTCTTTGCCCATTCTTTGGCCAAATTAAAATAACTTGGATAAGTTAACTCGGTGGTTTACATTTCTTGAAGCACGGTAAAGATGGTGTAATTAGTTGTTGCTGGGAAATACCCAGTCCGTTTGTGAGCTGGTCAATCAGGTCAAAGCATCCGATCCAGTTCAGTTATTTGGACTAAACAGAAAAGTTATAGAACTTTAAAGGTTTTTAATTGTAAATAATCAAAAGTTTAAAGTCTTAATTATAGTTAGTCAATTTTAACATTATATATATATAATGAACGTGCATATCAATTGCAAGAGAAGAATTCATTTTGATTATTTTCTTTATTATCTTTCATTTTCTCTCTCCCGAGTTTTGTCTCACGATAAAAACATCGTAAATCGATTATTATCGATCTTCGTCGTTGCACAACTTGTGTATATATATCCATACTCCGACAAATTGTGAGATGGATCCGATTCGGCATTCAATGCGGCGTTCTTCAATCTTAGGTATACGGAAAATGTTAGAATCCGAATTCGTTTCATTTTCTATCAGTTGCCTTAAATAATTTGATTTCACACAAGCCAATAATTGATTTAAAATAGTAATCTGCTTCTACGTTTACTAGCTCTTACTTCAATTTCAACTTCAACTTTAGGTACTTGTGTTGCTAGTTTTTTGGTTATAAAAAGGTGAAATTCAAATTACTTTTTCTCTTGACGGAAAATTGATATAATATATCTACCATGAAAATTATGGTTAATAGAATACATATTCATTTTTGTTAATTATTGATGCGTAGTAGCCGTCGGCTACTATTTGAATTATTGATGCTATTATGCAGTACTATGCGCGTGACCCTATGTTTCCTTATTATTTACGATTTGTGCTATTGAATTTACCTATAAATATAGAATTCAATTTTTCTTATTCAATATACCTCAGAGATAAGAAATAAAATCTCTTTCATATTCTCTCTATGCTTCTCTTCTTATAGCTATAATATTTTTACAGTTATATTTTATTTCCAACACGTTATCAGCACGATGCTCTAACTGACTGAGGTAATAGGCCAGGTGACCATGGCCACTGTTGCTTCTACTAATTACTTGTCCAAAAATTCATCACAGCCATACAATTCAACTCACTTCTCTTCTTTCTTCTGCTTCTTGCAACCCGTCTTCCACCGTTTTCCAAAACATGAACTCGCTCTATCAACGATTGCACTCAAAAAGAAAAGGGGGGTTTGATTTTTCCGAATTGCAACTTCAAGTTTCCTTTGTTCATTGTGATATTCCCGGTGCCAAAATCTCCCCGGGGTTTAGTTCTTTCTCAAATATTTGGTTCGTTTAACTTGAATTTGCCTCCGGAAGTCCATTCAAATTACTGGCGTAAACTGGTAATTTTTATAAATAGTAAAATAGATGTGAATAGTGAAAACTTAATGAATAGTGAATTGTGGTTACTATTCACTATTTACTTATATGGTTACTATTTACACATACGTATACTATATTATTTTATGTATATGGTTACTATTCACGTGAATAGTGAAAACTTAATAAATAAAGCTTTTGTTAAAAAGCAATGGACATGTTTTATCAAATCAAATATGTTCCCTGAAGTGAATTTGATATATTTCCGAAGTGAATATTGTATCATTATGAAAATTTTATATAATAATAAATTAGTAGTCATTAATATAATAACTACCTAAAGTGGAAATTGAAAATGGGTATGTAATATACCCAACACCAATAGACTAATGATGACAATGAAAAATATTTTTCTAACTAACTACTAACATTTTTATTTTTACTTGTTGCTCATGTTTAATTTTATTATTGCTTATTTTAATATATTTGTTATATTATATAAAATAGTCGACTATTAAAGATCCACCAGATTTTTGTTAAATTATAATAATATTTATTTATGGTAATAGTCAATTTTATATTAATAAGCTAGCAATTTCCACTTGAAATGAAGAGTCAAATTAACGATGATAATAACCACTAGAAGTGGAATATCAAATTAAAATTTTTGGCAAAAGGAAATTAAATATTTCCCAGCATCAATTGATATCAATGATAATAAATCAAATGTCATATTCCGGAAATGAGTGTTATCATGATATTGGTAACATACAGATTGTTGAATGCTCCATAAGAGCTAATTATTAATGCATTAAGGGGATAACAATTGTTAAAAGCTCAAAGAAGTTGAATATTTCTGTTGAATGCTCCAGAAGAGCCAAGTATTAATTTATTAAGAGGATAACAATTGTTAAAAGCTCAAAGAAGCTGAATATTTTCCTACTCTAAGTATGGGTAATACAAAAGTTACTATTATATCTTATATTATGAATATAATACAGGCTCCACAAGAGTTGACAATTTATTAAAAGCTCAACGAGGTGAAATATTTTTCCACTATAAAATGGGTGAAACAATTGTTATCACAATATCGGGTAAAACAAAAATGGTTGAAAGCTCTAGAAAAGCTAATATCATTTTACAAAGGGGAACAAAACTTATTATAAATGATGCATTATTTTCCCCAAATTCTAACCGAAATTTATTAAGTTTTAAAGATATTTGCAGAAATTGATATCATATTGAAACTGAGAAGGAAGACAACAAAGAATGTCTTCATATTACAAAAATTATTTCAAGTAAAAATATTTACACTTGAAAAGTTTTATACTATTTCATCTGGTTTGTACTACACGTATATTAACATAATTGAAGTAAAATTGACTATAGACCAGAAGTTTATAAATTCGGATATATATAAAATTTGGCATGAACGACTAGGTTATCCTGGTTCGATAATGATGAGAAAAATTGTTGAAAATGCACATGGGCATTCGTTGAAAAACCAGAAATTTATTCAACATAATTAATTTTTCTATGCTACTTGTTCGCAAGGGAAATTAATAATAAAACCTTCTAAAGTTAAGGTCGGAACTGAATAACCAGTATTTTTAGAACGCATACAATGTGATATATGTGGACTGATTCAACCACCATGTGGACCATTTCAATATTTTATGGTTTTAATTGATGCTTCAACAAGGTGGTCTGATGTATGTTTATTATCATCAAGAAATATGGCTTTTGCAAGATTACTTACCCAAATTATAAGATTACGAGCATAATTTCCTGATTATCCCATTAAGACAATTCATCTTGATAGTGCTGGAGAATTTACATATAAGACATTCAATGATTATTGTATGTCAATTGGGATAAAAGTTGAACTTCCTGTAGTATATGTTCATACACAAAATGTTCTAGAAGAATCATTTATTAAGCGTTTGTAATTAATTGCATGACCATTAATTATGCGAACAAATCTCCCTAGTACAGTATGGGGTTATGCAGTATTGCATACAGCAAATCTTATAAAATTAAGACCAGTAAGTTACCATGATTATTCTCCATTACAATTAACTTCTGGTCATAAACCTGATATTTCTCATCTTAGAGTTTTTGGTTATGCAGTATATGTACCAATTGCTACACTACAGAGGACTAAAATGGGTTCTCAAAGGAGATTAGGAATTTATGTTGGCTATGAATCTTCTTCAATAATTAAATATCTTAAGCCATTAACTAGAAATATGTTTACTGCAGATCGACTTTACAAATTGTCATTTTGATGAAACCACTTTCCCAAAATTAGGGGGAGAGAATAGAAATATAATTTTGAAAAAGAAATTAATATGGAGTGTTCCATCACTTTCTCATATGGATCTTAAATCAAATGATTCTGAACTTAAAGTTAAAAGAATAATTCATCTTCAAAATTTAGCAAATCGGCAACCCGATGCACTTGCTAATCCTAAATGAGTAACGAAATCACATATACCGATAGTAAATGTGCCAATTCGTATTGAAGTTCCTGAAGAACAACCTGCTAATAATACTCTGACACGCTTGAAGCGTGGACGACCTATTGGTTCAAAGAATAAAAATCCTAGAAAAAGGAGATTTATTGATAATGAAGATACTCTTGTTGAGGATATAAATGTTGATACACTTTCGGAAGAAGTGCAAGAATCTGAAGTACAAACACCTGAAGTTGTTGAAAATGAAGAGATTCAAATAAATTATATTAATAATAAGAAAAGATAGAATAGAGATAAAAGGATTGTAGACCATATTTTTGCCAATAATGTGGCAGTAGATATTGAAAATGAGAATATAGATTATGAACCACAATATATTCAAGAATGTCAAAATAGAAGTGATTGACAAAAGTGGAAAGAAGAAATTCAATAAAAGTTGAATTCTCTTGAAAAATAAAATGTGTTTGGACCTGTAGTTCGAACATCACAAGATGTAAAACCTGTTGGATATTAATGGGTTTTTGTAAGAAAGAGAAATGAGAAAAATGAAATAGTAAGATATAAAGCTAGATTGGTTGCACAAGGTTTTTCCCAAAGACCTGGGATTAATTATAAAGAAACATATTCTCCAGTGGTGGATGCAATAACTTTTAGATATCTTATTGATTTGGCAGTGCAAGAAAATTTACAAATGCACTTAATGGATGTTGTTACAGCTAATCTTTATGGTTCACTTGATAATGATATTTATATGAAAGTCCCTGAAGGATTAAAATTGATAGAATAATGTGACAAATGAGAACTTTACTCAATTAAGTTGCAAAGATCATTGTATGGATTAAAACAATCTGGTCGCATGTGGTATAATCGACAAAGTGAATATTTGTTGAAAGATGGTTATAAAAATGATTCAATTTGTCCTTGTGTTTTTATAAAAAGATCGGAATCTTATTTTATTATCATCTCAATATATGTTGATGATTTAAATATCACTGGAACTCCAGAAGAGATTTCCAAAAGCAGTTGATTGTTTAAAGAAAGAATTTCAGATGAAAGATCTGGGAAAGATAAAAATGTGTCTTGGTTTACAAATTGAGCAGCTAGAAAAGGGGCTTTTGGTGCATCAATCAAATAATACACAAAAGATCCTAAAACATTTTAATATGGACAAAGCACATCCATTAAGTAACCCAATGATCGTACGATCACTTGATGTAAAAAAGGATATTTTTCATCCTAGAGAAAACAATGAAGAAGTTCTTGGTCTTGAAGTACCATATCTTAGAGCAATAGGTGCTTTAATGTGTCTTGCTAATAATACAAGGCCAGATATTGAATTTTCTATGAATTTGTTATCAAGATATAGCGCCACACCTACACGAAGACATTGGAATGAAGTTAAACATACAATGATACTTCGTGGAACTATTGATTTGGGTTTATTTTACTCATGAACCCAAGCCCGAATTAATCGGATATGCGGATGCCGGATATTTATCTGATCCACACAAAGCTCGATCTCAAACATGCTACTTAGTCACATATGGAGGAACAACTATATCTTGATGATCTACAAAGCAGACTATTACGGTTACTTTCTCAAATCATGCAGAATTAATAGCAATTCATGAAGCTAGTCGTGAATGTGTATGGTTGAGATCATTAATCAAGTATATTCGAGACGTATGTGGAAAAGTAACGACTAAGGAAGATCCGACAACAATATATGAAGACAATGCTGCTTGTATTGCTCAATTAAAGGAAGGATACGTTAAAGAAGACAGAACAAAGCATATTTCACCAAAATTTTTCTTCACTCATGATCTTGAAAAGAATGGCGAAATCAGTATTCAACAAATCCGCTCTTGCAACAATTTAGCAGATTTATTTACCAAGGTTTTACCTTACTTAACTTTCAAGAAACTTGTTTATAGCATCGGAATGCGTCGTCTTAACGATCTTTTGTCAACTTGCGAATAGGGGCAATAAACACTGTACTTTTTTCCCCTTAACTAAGGTTTTTGTCCCACTGGGTTTTTTCTTGGTAAGGTTTTTAACGAGACAGTGTCCCATTTCGCAAAAGTTTAAGCATCAAAGGAGCAGTGTTAGTTATTGATGCGCAGTAGCTGCCGGCTACTATTTGAATTATTGATGCTACTATGCAATACAATGCGTGTGACCCTATGTTTCCTCATTATTTACGATTTGTGCCATTGAATTTTCCTATAAATGGGATTCAATTTTTCTTATTCAATACACCTCAATGATAAGAAATAAAATCTCTTTCATATTATCTCTATGCTTCTCTTCTTATATCTATAATATTTTTGCAGTTATATTTTATTTCCAACAATTATAATTTTCCTTAATCTATTTTAAATTTAAACTCGTCTCATTTAAATATGAATACTATATTATTAAAACATAGTGTAGTACTTGAGTAATATATTATTCCACGAGAAACTATAACCCAAACAATGATGTATATAAATGAAGGATGAGAAAAAAAATGCTTTGGAGACATGTGAAGTATATAATTGACATACTACAAATGCCTTCAAGAAGGTGCCATTAGTTAGGACTATACAGTATATACACATTTGTATCGCTTAGTTTATGACAATAATACAACATATGCATATGGCTTTTTACCACACCCTTTACATTTTGCGAGATCTTTTAATCATTAGGTGTTTCTCATTCCATAAATCCTCCGTATAAGGAGTTTTTAACTTATAAGAAACGTTATGGAATATATGTTATGGGAATTACCTACTTTTGACATTAACTTGTTTTTAACTTATTCTTTTCCATTTGGATAAGAACTATATATATATTAAAAATATTAATATAGAAAATAATTATTGAACAATGTGTGTGTATATATATATATACATACATATATATATGTATGTATATATATATATGTATGTATATATATATATATAT
>CATIWQ010096529.1:0-62230 GCA_949673415.1 Euphorbia schlechtendalii | reverse complement strand
CGGGTCCGGGTCCGGGTAATGAAACCCGGATCCGGACCCGGATCCGTATTTAAATATTAATTGTGTATTTTTATTTATTATTTACCCCAAAAATATTGGATAATTAATATTATTTGATATCCACGTAAATCCAATTGCATGAACATAATTAAATGAGCATGTAAACTATTTAAAATAAGGTGAAATGTACAAGTATGGAAGCTGAAACTAAAAATTTAATGTTAATTACATGGATCCGTTTTGGACCCGGATCCGGATCCGTAAATTATGGACCCGCCGGATCCGGGTCCAATATATGAAAACGGATCCGGGCCAGGTCCAAGGTGAACCCGGCCCGGATCCGGTCCGTTGCCATCCTTAGTTTGGTATTACTTTTTAAGTTGCTGTCGCAATAAGTTGCTCTCACAAATTTTTAATGGAATTACATATTTTAACTATGAACAACACATTTTGATCCTTAATACAATATAATTAAGAACTGTCTGACTTGTTTTTTTTTCGAAAACAATTCCGCTGTTTATAGCAAAAGCTTGAAAATAGAACTTTTCGAAAAAGCACCTTGGAAAGCAATCCCAAACTGGCCCTCAGTATCGGAACACATTATTTTTCCTCTCTATAGATAGAAAAATTGCGGGACAAAACTTTTTGACTTCAGTACAATAAAAGTAATTTGTATCAAGATTTTTTAAAGTTTTCGCTACAACATTAAACTAAATTTTATTCCAATAATTGAATGCTAAATATATTTAAAGCCAATAATATTAGAACACTTGAATTTTATAAAAATAAAAAATTGTTCCACAAATTTATACTACCAAGTAACAATTATTATAAAAAAGTATAATTTGATTTTTACTTAAATAAAAATTTTTCTAAAAATTAAGCTTCCAACTAAATAATTGATATAATAATTTCAAATAATTTAATATTTCATAAATTATCCCATAATTCTAACCATTATGTTTTGGTCAAGTGATCACAACCCTAGAAGAATTCAAGAAGTGTGATGTTGTAGATTCAACCCCGTATTCGACAAAATTGGCAAATGAAATCTTTTTCTAAAAAAAATTTAGTTAGCAATCTTCGATAAAGAATTATTATGGTTAGGTTTGATGATTTGTCAGACCGGGATTGTACTTCTCATCCACATCGATATTAAGAATTATGGGATTAATAATTCTTCATATCCACTCCATCTGGAATTCTATTGGAAATTTTTCGTAATAATTTTATCATGTACCATCGAGTTCGAGAAATCACTGCTTCGTTGACAATTATATAAATGATGTTAATTTCTGTTAATATTAACTATTTTTCCATGCATATATACAAATTTAGGAGGATGTATAAGTGTTTAAGAACTTACTCAACATTTATTTCATTCTTATATTATAGCTCTGAACATCTTACAACGCTATTAAAATACCTTTTGTTCTAGTTATTTTGAAAACAGATAATAATATAATCTACCATAATATAATGTGTAGATAACTATTTGCAACATTAACAGTTTAATGAAACACGTCCCGAATTTCGTTTTCAAATTGTAACTGACTTGGGTGCAAGTGGTATGAGTAACTTTTTCCTGAATGGTGAAATAGATTTTAGATATGGTTTGTAATTTTAATTGTTGTTCTCATGATTATGATATTATTGCCATCAATCAGTGTTGTAATATCTTTTCTGATGAAACTATTTTTCTTTCTAGAAAGATATGCACGACTAATTTCATATAAAATATTAATTATAATTGTTTTTTATAAAGTTTAATTGTATTACGGTTCTTTTATGAAAGAATCGTATTGAAAATAAATTGATAGTATAACCAAAATTTGGACACAACAATAACTCTTTCTATTTCATTTATTTTAATAAACTAACTTGATGGTTTGATTATATGCAGTAATGTATTTTTGAATTGTCAAGAATATTGAAGGAGACGGAGATTGATCATTGATTATTTACATGCTCTTTCAAACCTTTCAAGATTTAATACAATGATGTTCTATTTATTATGGGGTTAGAATGATGATTTTAGTATTTAAAATAATTATATTTTATGACAAATGTTTTAATTTATAGTTTGAGGTTATATTTGTGATTTTAAATCTCACAAGTTCAAGCCACGTAAGTGAGTTTTATATAAAAAATTTTCGAAAAAATTAGTATTGATATATTCAAAATTGTCTCACCATAAATATTGGCTTTAAATTATATAATTTGTGACGAATGCATCTCTTCTTATTCTTTCTAATCCCTTCCTTTTTTATTACAAATTTTTATGAATTGTATCAAGCCGATTTTTAATTTTAATACATTTATGGAATTTGGTTTTAAAAAAGTTTATTTTTAAGAACAATTAATCAGAAATTGGTACCCACAGGAAAAAATTATTTGTTCTCAAATGGTATCCTCATGCCTGTCCCCCAATCAAAAAATTTCACGTGTTAACTTTTATTATATTTTAATTATTAAAATATAATAAAAGTTGACACGTGACATTTTTTGATTGGGGGGACAGGCATGGGGACACCATTTGAGGACAGAGGATTTTTTTCCGTACCCACACAATATAATAAAATTTTACTGTATTTTTAAAGTTGAAATTTTTCGTAGTTTTAAAAGTTTGAAAATAATTTTGAGGAAAAATAAATAAAGGGGTTGATAAGAAAATAATTTTATACCAATCAAACATAGTCTGAGTGGTGCATCCACAAAGTGAATGGAATGATCAATGTTCGAATCCTGACATCTACAATTGCTTCAAATAAAAAAAAAAATTTATAAGTTTATTCAATTGCATAATTTGAATTATATGTTTATCTAGATTGTAATTGCTAAATGAAGCCTATTAGAGGGTAGAATTCAGCCTAGAATCACATGGAATAAGTATATATATCCCCCAAGAACATGGGATCCAATTAGTCAAATTACATGAAAGTGGGATTCATCATTCTGTATTTGAATACATTACTGCCCTCCCACCCATTAATTCAAAAATGTTAGAACCATTTATCAATTTTTTCTATAAATAATCACGAATATGCATTTATTAAATATCTATAAGGGGTTTGAACCCATAATTTTCCTAATCACAATAACAATGTTAATAATTCGCCACATAGCAAATTACCAATTTATGAACATTTTACAGTAAATAAAATTGAAAAATAACTTAGAATAAAAAGTAAGCATTAAATCTCTTACATTATTATAACCAACCACATATTTCCAATACCATTATTTAATGTATAAACGGCAAACAAACATTTATTTGAATATAAATTTTATAATTTAAGCCCGAAACACACAAGTAGTCATATTTCTTAAAGTTGTTTATAAGCTCGTGTCTTTTTTTCTGAATTTTGTAAAACATAACCAACCTATCAAACTCTAAACTCTATTGACTCTAAAATTTGGAATTGATACTGTATCGTCTTATCTAAACGAACTTCAAATTTGTGCACTAAAACTCAATATTATAATTTATTCACCTCTTATTAACTCTTTATTGTTATTATAATCACTTAAATATTATTACGATTACAATTTAAAAACAGTCACAACTCATGATTATATATTTAATTATACAAATTGTTTTTTTAAAAAAAATTACCCCATTAGACGTACAATATTAAGAAAAAAAATCTTTACCTCAACTCACTCCATCCGAATTTCAAATTTGACTTTTAGGATAACATTTTCAGTTTCAACAAAAGGCTAAGGTCGTGCAATCTTCATCTTCAATTTGATTCAGTTCAGTACTGTTAAGTTCAGTTTAGTTAATATTTATTAAGTTCAGTTAAGGTTCATTAATTTTAATAATAATTATTTTAATTAATATTTTATTTAAAATTAATAGTAATAATAACAATGACAATGAAAATATTAATATAGAGAAATAATTATTAAACAATGAAGTTAACATTAATTATAAATGTAGTAAGAATAATTTGTAAATGGTAATAATTACTAGTGTTATTAAGATAATAATGTTATTAATGTAAATATAATATAATAATATTTTTAATTATATTATATTATTGACTAAATAGAGTATATGGTGTGAGACAATAATACGAGAATATTTATTATTTAAAAGGATTATTATTATTTTGTAATGCATAATAACTAGTAGTTTTAATCCAAACTACAAAATATTATAATAAATATTATTATTCACATACAATTGTAACAATAATTATTATTTGAATTATAAAATTTTAATTAAATGATTTTACTGTACGATGATAAAATTTGTATTATTGATGTATTAAAAATATTTTATTTATTATTTATATGTAGTTATCAATATTACTATTCTTAATGATTATTCTTAATTATTTATTTATTGATTATTATTATTTTAATAATCAATGCTTTATTATTAAGTTCGGGTTCATTAAGTTAAGTTCAATTTAGTTCAGTTCAGTTAGGTTCAGGTTCAATAAATTCAGTTTAATTATGTTCGGTTAAATTCAGTTTAGTTCAAGTTTCAAAAGTTGAAAAATATAGTACCTAAAACCTCTACCGCTATATATACAAATTGCTTAATATTATTTGTATCTATAAAAAATTAAAATTGAATAATATATTAACTTGATGTGAGGAAAGATTAAACTAAATATTAAAACAAATTGATGTTGGAAAATGAAGCCCCGGACTCTAATCCCCCATTTTTTAGAGTGAGTTTGAAAATACTCTTGAAATATCGTAAAATCCATTATTATTTTTAGCCAGTTTTCCTTTTTATCATAATTGCTCCTAGTTACTGGGGATTTCAATAAGGCTAGCATTATCAGAAACACGTGGCATCCGAATCGATGGGTATAAAAAAATAAAAATTTTCTTCCTCGGGGAAGAAAATGGGGAAAATTATAACGTCCGAATTGAAAGGTGAGAGGATTTGGGTAGCCATACCCGCCCCGTGAGGATCCCAGATCCGCCTTAAAATAAATCTCCGTGAAAATACCAGTATTATATATATTATGATACTATTAACCATTTTTAATAAGGAAAATGTCAACTATATTGTTTATTTCTTGGTTAGTAAAATATTACGTCGAAGGATATTTTTCACTAGTTATTATTTATTCTTTTAATACGAAAACGAACAATGTTTGTATATATAAAATTTCATTAATTAAAATTTTATTGTCGGGCAACGAAGAGGATTACCTGATACCCCTAGATACCCACGCGGGTGCGGAATGGATGTGAAAAAAATACACAAAACACTAATTGGGGAATGCCCAAACCCGCACCCGAAAAGCATTGGATGCAGTATGGGGTTGCACTACCTGTAACGAACTCGTCCCGTTGACATCCTTACTAGTTACTATTGCTTTTAAAAAAATAATCCATAATTATGTGTTTTTAATTATTAAAGAAATTTGAATATTATTATCCTGCCATAAAATTGTCATGTCTCTTAATTTGTTAAATACTAAAATTGACAAAGTAGCATTTATTCTTATATTTTACTATGTACAATATACACACGCAATTAAGTTGGAACTTTTCAGTTTTGTCCGGCAACCAGTGGTTACGCTATAGAATAATTTCACATGCTAGGTACTTATTATAGTATTTGTTAAAATGGATGAACTTCCTCTCCATTAATGAACGCATATTTATTATAATCTTAATTAGACAAGCACACAATACTCTCTCTTGTTCATAATATAAGTTATTTTAAATTTTTCATCAAAACCAATAAAATATTTAATGCACTATGAAATAACTATTTTATCCCTTTTAATTCATAACAAAATTCTCTCTCTTCTTAATTACCAACTTATAAATTAATCTACATTTAATCTCTTTCCTAATTAATACAAGGGTATATTAGGGAAAATTTGTTAAAAAATGCATTAATATCTTAAAATGATAAATATTAGGAACCAAAGTAAAAAATCTTAAACGATAAATATTAGGAACAGGAGGGACAAAATCAAATGAACTATGCCTATATACTTCTTCGTTTATATGTGTGAAAATTACTTCACCCAAACCATAGTGATTCATTTCCTTACACAAGTTTCACATCAACTAAATATCATATTAAAAAATAGTTTTTTTATTACTAAATATTACTACTTAAATGTAATAATATATATACTCCTACAAAAATAAACATACTTAGGGAATATTATAAGATATGAATATATTAATTGATTTATTTTAATAAATCTGCATCCCAAAAAGATAGTGCAATTTAGGGACTAGTTAACATAATTTGGGGATTATTTTTAAATTTAATATTATAGTAAAATAATGTACGTAAAAGATGTCTTCGTTGGACAAAGTGAAAGAAAAAATATTTTAAAATATACATATTTAATTGGATCCTCTATTTCAAATGAAAAAATTAAATTAATTCAAATATTCTTTACAGTCTATTTTAACTTCTAAAATCAATAAATTTACATAAAAAATGTTAGGAAGATCAATTAATTTCTTTTATAAAATTGCATTAATGAAGATAACAAACAAAACCAGTAAAGAAACTGCTAAACAAATAAAAAATGAATAATAATTTGAAATCATGAATAACACTGTATATGCAGCTCTTAGTATTTGTTTAGTAGAAAAATAATGTAGTCAAAATTAAATTAATCAATACGGTAGAACACTAATAATCCTTTGGCGCATCAATTATAGCAATATTAAAACTTCCTAGAAAGCAGCAGGCCAACCAATGTCTTGCAAGAGAGGACACGTGTCAACCTCACGCGCAGTAGTCAAAGTCCTTGTCATTCATTCCTTTTTCCATTTTTCTTTCTTTCTTTACAATTATACTGTTATATATACATTACTTTCTCTTCTTCCTCTGTATTTTCCTTTTTCTTTTCTTACAAAATCCGTTTTCTCCTCCGCCCATCATTCAGTCTCCGCAGCCTCCTTTGACGGCGGTTATCGACGCCTTTATCATCTTCTTCCTCTCCTCTTCCCTAACACTTCACTATCCAATAACTGTATTCAATTGTTGGAGCTCCAGATCTGCTCTGTGCTACAAATTGTTCTTTTTCATTTTCTTCAATAACTGCTACTAGGTACTTTTCCGGCGGAAAAATATATACACATTCATATAATGGATTCCGATCAACGGCGCAAGCGGAAGCGAATTTACAAACCTTATGGTTATGGACTCTTGCTTTCAGTAAGGTCTCTAACTGTATGCTTATCTTTCTTCGTCTTTCTCATCTTCATTTCTTCAGATTGGTCACCGATTCGAACTGTTTCTTTTAGCCCTGTGCTCGTTGTTCCTGGTTCCTTTTCGCTTTTGCATAACCGTTTATCTCTATCTCGGGATACTTTTGATACTAGATCCCTCCCTTTGATAGTCGAGGGCAGGGTTATGTTTCCTGACCATTTACTGCTAATTGTATCTAATAAACTTCATACAGCTGATGATATAGAGTGTGTTTACTATATTAAGTTCATTTCCTTGTCTACTGCTGAGAATTTGGTATTGAAGCCAGCTATATCTGTTGATGATTATCTGGATAATAAGTCCGTCGTGCAATGCCATTTGCCTCCGCTGAATTATTCTGCCGCTGTTAATTTGCGGCGCACTTGGGAGCCGGTTGGCGGTGACCGGTTGTTTCCGGTTAATAAGCCGGAGGTGGTTCCGGCATGGGATAGAGTGGTTTATGAGGCGATGTTGGATGGAAACACAGTGGTTGTGTTTGCCAAAGGATTAAAACTCCGGCCACATAGAGAATCTGATCCATCTCAATTCAGGTGCCATTATGGTATGAGCAATTCGTTTAACGAGGATGAAGGGTTCGTGTTCACTACTAAAGCAATTTCTGCTGCACAAGAAGTCATTCGATGTTTGCTGCCTAGAAGTATTGAGAACAATGCCGTGAAAGCTCAAGGAATAGGAGTCACTGTTAGCCACGTTGATAATCATTTGCCATCAGTGGCTAAAGTTTACAGCCCAGAGCCCTATCAGCAGAGGAGAAACAGTGGAAAGTACGAGCTTTGTGGTTGTACAATGCTGTGGAACCAAGCCTCGTTCATGAGGGAGTGGATTCAGTACCATGCCTGGCTTGGCATAGAGCGGTGGTTTATCTATGATAACAACAGCGATGATGGGATCGAAGAGGTGATCGATGAGCTGAACGTGGAAAACTATAATGTCAGTAGGCATACTTGGCCGTGGATTAAGGCACAGGAAGCAGGCTTTTCACACTGCGCATTGCGAGCCAGAAGTGAATGCAAGTGGCTTGGGTTTTTCGATGTGGATGAATTTTATTATTTGCCCCGTCGCCAGGGACAAGTGATAGGCCAGAATTCACTACGAAACCTGGTTGCTAACTATTCAAATTCACCCATGTATGGCGAGATAAGAACAACGTGTCATAGCTTTGGACCGTCTGGCTTGACTTGTGCCCCTTCAAGAGGGGTAACTGTTGGGTATAGTTGCCGTCTTAAAGCTCCTGAGAGGCACAAATCCATTGTCCGCCCAGAACTGCTTGATGTTACCCTTCTCAATGTGGTGCATCATTTCAAACTAAGAGAAGGATACAGATACCTCAATTTACTTGAAACCACAGCAGTAGTGAACCATTATAAATACCAAGCCTGGGAAACATTTAAAGCTAAGTTCTTCAGACGGGTATCTACATATGTTACTAACTGGCAAGAGGACCAAAACAAGGGCTCAAAAGACAGAGCACCTGGTCTAGGAACTGTGGCCATTGAACCGCTGGATTGGAGGCTTAGGTTCTGTGAAGTTTGGGACACAGGTCTTAAAGATTTTGTGTTGGCCAACTTTGCTGATGCTGCAACTGGGTATCTCCCATGGGAGAGGTCTCCCTTGCAACAAATTTCACGAGCCAAGAGGTAGGTGATTATAGGCGCCCCTGCCAAAGAGTAATCATATACCCTCACTACACATTCTTTTCTTTCTTTTGCGATCTTGTTCCTTATTTTTTTGGCCGTCACAGCCATGCTCATTGTTACAAAGCTTTTACACATGTACATATGTTGAAAATATGAAATGATTACAGTTTACCCATGAACATGTATCACAGAGAAATGCTTAATATTATATACTGAAACCAGTTAATATAAAAATATAAAAACTTGACACTATCTATTTGCAAAACAATCTCTGTAAAAATAAAATTCTCACTGGCAGATGTTAAGTGTTGGGCAACAGTACAGGTTTAATTATTCTTAATACCTAACTGCACAAGCAGAGAATTGTCTAATTACATTTGCATACATGTTTGCAGATTTTTGTGTGTGATTTTTATGGCCAACTAAATGCGAAACAATATATACCGTGTACAACCAGAAAAACATGTTTGCACAGTAAGTCTAGTAAACTAGTATTGGAAAACATGTGATCGGGCAGAGGGTACTATACACTATTTGTCACAGAATTTGAACACAAGCATAGGGATGCCATGCACTGGGTATGATCAATTGCGGTGTGTTCATGGACACGCACATTTACAGATTTGTGGAGTCAAAATAGGTGGCTATTTACATGTTTTCTATATCAATGCGAGATTCTAAACCGGCGAATAACAATTGGATTTCTTGCAAGTATTTATGGGCATTTGTTATCCAACTATAGTCTCCCACGCAAAACTGCTGCTTTGCAAAACCTGAGAAAGAAAAAGATGACAAAGGTCAGGTTAGAGGAAAAGACAACTGGTAAGATAAAAGCAAGAAGCGAATGGATCAGTACAGGCATGTAAAGAACAGACATCACAGCCCGCATCATATGCAGAAAGCATAAAGATCAAAGCAATAGGTAAAGAATAATTTTGTTACAATTAAATATTAAGCAAAAAAACAAATCAATACAATATTCCACCTTTATTATTCTCACAATCACGCAGCTAAGCATTGAAGATACTCAAAAAATTTTGACCCCATGGTTTTACCAGGGGAATTCCGAGAAAATAACACATGGATTTTCCACTTTTTACACCACCAAAAAGGACAAATAGCAAAACGTAACAAACACTGTTGATATTGCTTGGCACTATGCACCATATGGACGTTACAACTGAATGTTTTGTTTTTTCTGCTCCAACTGAACAAAAACTGGAATTATTGGGCCATGCTTGGGAGGCACTTACTCTGACATCCTAAGAGGTTAAGGTATTACACAAATATCATGGCACAAAAAAAAGCTTCCTGTCAATTAAACTAATTCCCGCTGCATAACAATCCACATTATGGTATGTACAGCCCCTCCCTCTTGCAATATTTCGAAATTAAGAAAGATGCAATTAAACAAAAGCAGATTAATGAACAAGAGTAGAACTTGTTTAACAAAATCAACAAAGCATGATACTTGCTATCCACCAAAGGTAGTAGTACAAAAACAATTTTTTGGAACATGGATGCTAAAAAGGCATTGAGAATGATAAGTTCACGCAGCATTATGAACTAATGACATACATAGAGCGAAAACACCATTAAATAATAAAAATTATGTTCGTGAAGGATGTGAGATATTTTGCAAACAGGAGTAAGAATTAAGCATTATGAATTAATGACATACATAGAGCGAAAACACCATTAAATATTAAAAATTGTTCCTGAAGGATGTGAGATATTTTGCATGCATGATATTCAGTCCTAAACTCCATCTTGCACTACCAATGTGCTGTTGATTGCATATTTTGCTAGTGTAAGCATCAATTTTGGAAAAAAAAGCGAGGAAGTTCAGTCCACTCTCTTATGTGATATGACCAGTGGCGATATTAATTTCATTATAATATATCCAGGATTCAGACTCATGGCACCGAGAGGAAAACACATAATAATGAAAACAATGTAGCAACAGTTAGGAGCCGAAGCATGTCTGTTGAGACAGATCAAATATAAGAGTTAAGCACCTGGTCAGAAGTCGTGAATCCCTTAATTGTTCCTACACCAATTATTGCAACTCCTACAGCTCCAATCGGTTGCAAGGTCACTGCCAAGCCAAACGTAAAACTGTTTCAGAAATGCCTTTATGGTGGAAAATTGAAATTACGAACACCTGTACTTGTAGGTTGTAAATTGTTAAAAAAGCCCTCAGGATGCAGAAGTACAAGAAATAGAAAAACAGCTTCATTCAAAATGGAAATATGGATGAGATATCCACACCCCAATACATATAAACGTGCCTATATTTTGTCGACATGACCTGTAGGCACCCCAAACTCTATTTAAGGACTACACATTATGCACATTCTTTTAATATTTTAGCAACCTAATTTTCAATACCTAAGTCAAAATTCAGAAAAATAAGATAAATATATACGGATACAGAAACTGTTCATTTACACAGTTAATAAATTATCAGAGAGCATTATTACATCAGGCGACTAATGAGTTTAAGAAATATATAAGTTTAGGCAAGCAATAGAGAGAAAGAAATTGCTTGTATTGAAGCAAACTAAGGACAAGTTACTTAGAGGATCAAGCGTAGACGAGAGATTACCTGTGGCTCTCTATTGTAAGCCGATTGCATATGCAAATTGCAATCAATAGGTGACCTAACTGCCTGCCTGGTTTAAGCTAGAGGTGAAGTTAGGCGATAACGATACATTCATTTTCAAAGCCATGGCAGAGGTACAATAATTGAAAGACAAGAAAAAAATTAGTAGAACAAAGGAATTGTGGTGGGATGACTTGCTTTTTTGTTTACGGATTATCTGAAACGTAAACACAATGTAAAACTGAGTCCAATTACAAAAAATTTCATGCCATAATCACTCAGAGAAAGCAAACACTGTTACCTATGTATTTGATGAGAAAAATTCGAAGTTCAGACCTTCCAGGGTAGAGAGATTAATTAGCGAAATATCTGTAAATGGATCGATAAAAAATCATCTCTTATGCAAATAGAAACAATGAAATTTCAAGTATCGACAGCAAAGTGTGATTCCTAACAAATAATAAAAAGCCCTAGCTACTTACGAGCCCCAGATTCCTTAACGGCTTGATGAAAAGACCCTCGCATATATTTGACAGCATCCAATTCCACACCCAATGCTTTAGAAGATTCAGCAGCCATCCGGTTTGGAGAATACACATACAATTGTAAACAACAACTTCAGACTTGCAGCATGTAGCAGTCGAATAAGATTCCAAAACCCTACAATGAGAAACAAAAAGACTATTCACAAATAACTTATCTGTTAACCCGATACCAGAGAAAAAAAAATTTACTTGTACACGTACCTCGAATGATATTCAGTAACTGTAAGAAAAATTGGATTAGTAGAAATAAGATAATACCATAAAAACTCTGAAATCACATAGTCAGGGAGGTGAGAAGATATCATCCGGCACTCTACATTAAGAGAGCTTACCTGTAGAGCAGAAGAAGATTCATTACAAGATCAGCCCTTCTGATGGGGATGTTTGATGTTATCTCCTGGTCTAAAACTCCTTCTGGTGAGTTTCGTACCAAATCAGCATACAATATGATCACTCCCTATTCTTCCCATGTGACTGATCCCATCCACGCTTTGGTTTGGAAGCTTAAGATCCCCCCACGCATTCAATACTTTATTTGGTTGGCTTCTCAAAGCAGGTTGCTAACTAATCAAGAGAGACAAAGAAGACACTTAATTAGTCATGACACTTGTGGCATTTGTCATAACCAGGCCAAGTCTGTGATCCATGTCATTTGAGATTGTGCCGGCAGCTATGATGTGTGGCGTAAAATGGGGATCCAATCTATCTTTCCAAATTTCTTTAATGTTAGTACCCAGGACTGGTGGAACCTTAATCTGTATTGTAGTACCTGTGACATTTGGGACTGGAATTGGAATGTTATCTTCTCCATTACTTGTTGGTGGTTATGGAGATGGCGCAGTTGCTTGATTTTCAGGGATGGCGATTCTATTCCGTTCAATAAATGTAATACAATCAGAGTGTTCGTGGAGGACTGTAAACAGTGTTGGTCCCATTCCTTGCTTTGTAGAATTCCTATTTCAGTTGAGCGATGTGTGAATTGGAGCAAACCCCAGGGGAACTGGGTTAAACTGAACGTAGATGGAGCTTGTATGGAAAGCACAGGTGCCATCGCTGCTGGTGGTTTGTTCCGAGACCACAACGGGGCGTGGCTTGTCAGATTTCTCCATAACATTGGGAAGGGTACTCCCCTTCTAGCGGAAGCCTGGGCTGCTCTCTCGGGAGTTCAACTTGCCATTGATAAGGGTTACACCAATGTTATACTGGAATCCGATTCTCTCCAGCTTGTTAATCACATCAACTCTGACAAGGCATTGTTTTGTGGTTCCCCATGCATCAATATTCTTAAGGCCATAAAGAACTGCCTTATCTCCCTGCCTCAATGTAAGGTGTTTCACAGTTATCGGGAGAGCAACATGTGTGCTGACTTTCTTGCCAAAAGGGCCCTGACCTCTAACATGGGTGTCCAAATTCTGCCCAGTCCTCCTCCAGCCATGGGTGGCCTCATCTCTCAAGATCTCTGCAGCAGCTTAGTGACTAGAGTGTGCCCTGCCACTTTGTTTGCCTAGGCCTTTGTTCTTGGTGCCTCTGTTTGAGGCTAATCTTTGTTTTATTTTTCTGGTTTCACCAAAAAAAAAAAAGAGCAGAAGAAGATTAAAGCTTCAGTAAGCAATACAAAAACTCAACCAAAAAAATCGGGGAGAAATACACACCAGAAATATAGTCTTTGGCTTGATAGTGAGCCATACTAGACCAGTAGGTACATTGGTGGTGGACAATCCAGGAGTCGGTCAATCGGCTCTAAACTTCACACTAACAAAAATTGGACCAATGCGTGGAATATATTTAATCTACTGCAATCACTTCAAATGACAATTTTTACATGATATTATAATTGCAAGTAGCAGATATATTAAATAATTAAAGTGAAAGAATAGAAGGAATTACCTGCTGGCATAGGCAACAAGAGTTATACCAGAAAGCGTAAGATTGAAGAGGAAAGCCAACAGAGAAGCCCCCCAACGTATATCGGCAAGGTTCGTACCGCCTCGTCGTTGTTTAAAAAAACCTAATCTGCAACCAAATTTCTATTCGGCGTGGTTTCTCTGTGTATCGTCCCATCATATCGGTCAATAAGATATGAAAACAAAAATCAATATAAACGGAAAATTCAGGATGCAGGAATAGAAGAAGAAGGCGTCATACCAGCGAAATCGAGGATGCCGAAACGAAGAAACGAAAATGAGAGGGATACGGTTGGGTAACAGAATGGCGCTCGGAGTACAGTTCCCGCTTCCATCCATATAATTCCAGAAAATAGTGTATTTCTGTTCTGCTTTTTGTGGCTATTTCTCAAGAGGACTGACTATGTGCGGGTTATAATCCAGCTTTTTGGGCCCAACCCAATTTATGGCTGCGCTGATCCTTACATATGACTCGAACAATTTTAAGTTTTGTTCTATGACTTGTTCTTATCATTTCCTTTACTTTTTCAATTTTAATACAACGAAATATTATATAAACTGAGATTAGATGACAACTGACAAGTTAACATGTTTGTAATTCACTTGGACTTAGTTTAGTATATTTAGTATTGACTTAAATCGAACTGACATGTGTGATGCATATGCATTAAATTAATGTTTGCTCTGTTTATGTACTCATGGATGGATAGATTTAGTATATTTCGATATTTTTGGTTTTCACTGTGAGGTGCTCCTATACGGATTCCAACTGTGGGCAATATCTTTAAATCGTGTTAACATCCAGACTAATCCTCGATCGTTAATTTGCAGGTGGCTTAAAGGGTAGAATGACTTACCCCAATATTTAAGGTTGATCCAGACATAATTCAGTGTTCAATCCCTGTTGAATGCTTGAGTATGGACCAATCCCTACCACTATACCACACCCTTGGGGTTTGCAATTTCGATTCTTTTACCACTATCAAGATTTAATATATATAGTATTGTGACGGTTGAATGGTATGGGCATACGCAATCAATTATTTAGTTTTATTAGAATCTCACATTGTTTGGTTACAAGTAAGAAATGCTCCTTATATTGATTAAGTAATCCTGATCTTAATAGATATTTTTTGAGGTTAAATGTGGATGATTACATGGTATCAGAATCAAATGGACAATGTAGTGATAAACCCGAATAATGAAACACCAGATAATAATGCACACACCATATGATTTAGATGTGGGGATGTTGGAATCCCAAATTACTTTGCTATAAATAAGAAATGCCTCTTATTTTAATATATAAATTTCAACCTAAATGGCTTTCTTTTGGATTAAACATGGGTGCTCACGATCTCATTAGTCACACATAACTTAACTTTCACCAACCAACCATTTGACAAGACATTGTTTGGTTTATTAATGCAACATAGATGGGGAGAATCTTAAAACTACAAATTTTATTAGGTACTTCGTTAGTTGTAACAATTAACAAGTGTTTCTTTAGGTTCCCGATACTTTGGAATGGAGAGACAGGGAAGGAATGGTCCAAATATAGGTTTTTGTGGCTAAAATGATTCGTCCTAATTGTGATAAATAGAAACATAGACTATGACCTATTAATTGCAATTTGGCTTGTCTTCTCACCATTATTTATTCGGAGTTTTTTCGAAAATCTCAAAGCCATTCAACTAGCAATATTTAGAAAGTTTTGTAAAAATTGTAAAGAAACGGAAATAAGATGATGGTAATTTAAAGGATAGTACTTGATGAAACATAAAAAATTGGATAAACATGTGTTTAGGAAGGATGTATAGAATTTTAAAGCAAAGTAGTTGGGAATTTACTTAAACAAGGAGAGCAAGAAAACTAAAGAACCGAACCGAATCTGAGAACCGAACCGGACCGAACTAATTAGGTTCGGTTCTTGGTTCTAATATTTTGGTAATTTGGTTTTAGGTTCAGTTCTCGGTTTTGAAAATAAAAACCAAATAAATCGAGAACCGAACCTAATTAAAAAAAATTGAAGTTCTTTTCTACTTTTTCGGTTCATTTACATTTTATTCTTTTCCAGATTTTATAATATAATATTTTTATGTCTTATATTGTAGGTTATTCAAATGTAAAAAGTGTTTTGCATGTTAGTGATTGTGTTCATTCCTAATATATTTTTTTAATTTTTTTTTGTTATAGTGATCGTTAAATTTTATTTTATTTTCTCAAACAATAGTTAGTTCTTTAACAAGAAAATAATTATTACATTTTTAATTTTGCTCTCCCAAAATATAGTTAAATTATTTTCATAGAAATACAATTTGGTTTTATATGAAACCGAACCGAACCAAACCTAAATATTTAGGTTCGGTCCGGATCGAACCAAAATCTATTAGATTCGGTATTAAATTTCTAATTTGTCTGTTATATGATTTTTTGTTTATTTAGTTCGGTTCGGTTCAAGACCAAACCGATCAATGCTCTCCCCTACCATTTAGTTGTGAAATAAAGTAAAATAAAATAATTAAAAAAGGGATATATTTGGTCATTAGGATGTCATCCCCCGAGATTCCATCAATTTGGGGAACACAAAACAGAGATAATGAACGTAAATCGGAGGAAGGGGCTCCCGTGAATTTCCACATCACTGTTAATAATACCTTTTTCATTTCAAGCATAGGATTTCAGTTCCTTACCATCACTTTATGATTTTAACAAGTGGTACAAAATTTAGAGTAATAATAATAATAATGCAATACTTATTATAAAGTTAAAAACACGAAATTACAAACTACTCCATGTACTTTGCATTTCACTGTGCATTCAAACTACAAACTTCTCCATGTGCTTTTTATTGATGCAAACATTGAAAATGTTATTAAGGGTCTGTTTGTTATTGTTTTTCAATGTTGCTGTTTCAATCAGTTGCTCTCACAAACTTATTATATAACTATATATTTTGATTATGAACAACACATTTGGTCATTCATAGTATTTAATTAGGAATTGTCTGATTAATTTTTTCCAAAATCAACTCTGATGCTCGTAATATATGCTTGAAAATGAAATTTATCAGAAAAGCACGTTGGAAAAGCATATCAAGCTGATTCTAATACACAAAATTTTATAAGGTTATTTGTCCAAATGTGTTGATTTGAGGATGCAATTCCACAGTTTGAGATTATTTACAAGGTGTCCAGTAATAGGATCATGTTCTTTATATATATATATATATTTGCAATTTTCATTTGTTCTTTTCGATTATCAGCAGATCATGGTTTTGCTGTTCTAAATGTGAAAAAGTGGTTAAAGAGATTGATGGAGTAGTAAAATATAGGACAAGTTGTAATAAATGAGGATGGGCCAACCTTTTTAATGATGCTCAAATCTCCACTTGGATTCATCCAAACCAAACCAAAATTAAAATCTCCGTATTCGGACAAAAATCCTTATTGATGTCAACTCCGATTGATTTTAAATGGCTAATAATCAACTTTGACACGATTTAGAATTCCCACTATTTCAAACCACTTGTTTGCAAATTACTCGTGGCTTTGTTCTATGAATTATATGAGTATCTAACACTGTTGTTTATAAGTCAACCTTCATTCTTACAGCATTTTACACACAAAATCCTATTCACGCCTACTTGTACATTATACAGTTCAATGTTTCATGTTTAATTGATATGATCATCCAAAAAAACAAATACAATTGTAGAAAGGAAAATTGTTATACGTAATATAAGTTTGAGGCCACCATTAAAATGTGCAGGTGCGACAAAATAATAAAAAAGTGCAGTATATATTCATTTAATATAAAAATATTTAGGCAATAAAAAAAAAAAAAGTTTTATATGGTTTGATGTGGAAAATTAATTGATCATCAACATATCTCAAACTCAATATACATATCAAAATTATATAGAGGATGATTCTTTTTAAGCATAAAAATGCCAATTTTTTCGAAACAATATGCAACCCAAACAAAGGTGTTACTCTCCTAACGTTCCTATCAATCCAATTTTCGTTCTCACTCAGTGAGTCATTCATTTGATCAAATCAAACACCACAAAACAAAACAAGTTTAATAGAGCAAGTGATTAGCACATGTTTCATATTCTCTTTTCTTGACAATTCCCTTAAAACTCCACTTATCTATTTTATTGTCTGTTTGTTATTGGATGGGTACAGCAGACAAGACAATTTATCTTCCTACTGTTTGTTTATATTTGTTGTGTTCTCTTGTTTCTAAATTAAATGAGTACCACCCATTAATGTATAATAACAACTCAAATCTATTTGATTAGATTATTGTGCACGTTTTTCAAAGCCAAAACCCGATGATCAAACAAAAACACTATGTCATTAATAAAGGGGAACAACAATCTCAACTATCTGTTTGTTGAAAACCATCTACCCGAACCATATTGGATACTAATTAGTTCGTAAACTAGTGACAGGACCTGTCTTGGAAGTGGTGCAACAAATATCACCGTCTAACATTCATAAACGTAAATGATCCATAAATAATTTTTTTCATTTAAATTTTAATTATTATTATTATTAAAAAATAAAAGTAAACACTAATTACAATCAGAACAATTGATAAAAACATTTGAATTATACCATGAAATAAGTATTTTCATAAATTTTACATCTTACAAATAAAAAATAAATATTTTTTCCCTTTTTCATTAAATGACTCTTTTTTAATAGTTTTTATAATATTATATGTAAGATTCTCAAATTATGAGTGCCGGACCTGACAACTGAACATAAATAACACAAACCAAACCAATAATATAAGCTAATAAACAACTATCTTAAATTTCCAAACTGTAAATAACAATTTAAATAATTTTGTATCTTGGCATTTGCGCTACTAAATATTGAAAAGTGATATATCCTAAAATAAAATAAAAAAAGAAGGGGTAGAGCATCCACCACCACAGGCAAAAAGAAAGGTGAAAGGATAATGGAGGACGTCTTATACTCCACATCCAAACTACCCTATTGGCTTATTACATGAGAATTACCACTGTCGTTGTATACTACAATTTCTCAATTACAAATAGGATCCGAATATTCCACTTTCACGGTCCACAAACACTTTCCTTCCTCCACCATGAATCCTTACCTTTTCTTTCTCTACTTTTCGATATTCCCCTGGTTATTATTTTATATGTTAGTAACTTATTATATTGCTAGTGTCTCCCCTTTTACATTACCTTCCCGCTAGTTAATTAATTAGTTAAAGATCCGATATCCTTATCAGTATGGATAAATTAGTGTTACATTGCCCCCATCTCAAATCATTTTCCTTCTTTGCATTATTTATTCATGTCTACTCTTACATACAATACCACTTACCTGATTCTCAATAAAGTAAAAATCAAACTTATGTAAACTTTTTTTTCCACAACAACAATAATTATTAATAATAATAATATTGGACTAATAAAAATGATATTCCCAATAATTTATCAACCTATGTATTAACATTGTTATTTTTTTTATTTTCAAAAAAACATTACTGTTTTAGGTTTAATGCATCAATCACCCTTTAACTTATTCAAAAAGTTAGTTGACACCCTGAATTTGTAAAAAATATAACAGTTCACTCCTTCAATATCACATGTCAGCTTATGGTTTGAGAGAGAAAAATCAGAAAAATGACATATTTGAAAACTCAAATCAATTAGAAATTGATACGTGACAATGGGAGGGGAGAAAAATAATGCATTTTAAACAAGTTCAATGGAGTATTCAACACATTTAATAGTTCAAGGTAGCAAATGATTATTTTGGACAAGTTTAGGGTGATAAATCCATTAGGCTTTGTTTTAATTTACAAGGTATATACTAGTCTCATTACCAAATTCATTACAAATGCATTTTTTTAATTGTCTCATTAGGCATGATAATAATAATTGAAAAAAAAAACTTTATCCTAACGTGAATTAGAATCTGTGAACTTTTTTTATCATAGTTTCAGTCTAAACCAAGGCTAAAATCATTATAGCCAAAATAATAAATAAATATAGATATATTATATAGCAAAATGTGCAACAATCCTAAATACAAAAGGTCAATATTCAACAAAATGACAAAAAATCCTGACTTAAAATAAATAATTATCATTTGAATTTTTTTATTCTTCCCTACACAAATTCTTAATTTCAAAATAAAAAAAGATAATAAATACTTAATTTAACAAACAACTTTAGTGTTGGTAGAATTTGTAATTGTATCAGTGATAATAGAATTAGTACTATTGTGAGTCCACACCTGGGGTTGAAAGTGGGACAAGGAATTCTCGAATGATGGGAATTTGTCTTGATGGGGACGGGAATTTTTGGATTAGAATCCTCACAGGGTGAGATGTGAAATTTTTAATTCCCAAATCCTTAGTAATTTGGGGATGATCGATAAATCCCTGACCCCGTCCTGATAAAATTCAATGAAAAATCCTAAAATATTCCCCAAATATTACTCAAAAAAATCAAATAATTTACTATATTTTATAGTAATTATTTTATAATGAAATAATTTTATGATAATATTTCTAATCATATATGATATGGATTTATATATACGAAGGTTTATTAAATATTTTAACTTTATAATTTATATCTTTTTTTTATGTAAGTCAATAATTCTGTTATATTTTATGTTTTATTTTGACTGTTGAACAATGTATTTAATGTTTAATGGTTAGTTTCTTAAATATCTTATAACGCTATGCATTAAACTTCTCATTTATTTGACATTGAGTATTATTGAAGAAACTTAATTTAATTTTTCTTTTTTCAAAATATTGATACTGAATAATTTTGTTATATGAGTTTTTTTGCATTTATTTATTTTAGGAGAATTTTGGGAATCCTCAAACCCAGATTGAGAAATGGGAAAAATAAAATCTCTAAAATCTTAATGCGTATGAGGGATATTTTTTCCCTCAAACCTTAACAATGGGGAGTGCATTCCCCGTCCCATTAACCCCAACTTTCAACCATATCCGCAACGTTGGAGTCTAATAAAATTTTGTAAAATTTGATCACTTTCAACCATCTACAAAATTTTGATGGACCAATGATTGTAACTCAGAAGATATTCCTTTAAAGTGGAGGTGGGATTCAAGATTCGATACCTGATCGAATTCTTCAAAATCATGCTTTGTAAAAAAATCAATTATTGAGATTTAGTGTTGATTGAGATCTAGTGTTAGAAAATCCTAGTCCAATGATGTATACTAGTGTTGTAGAGTTGGTACTCATCGCTTAATTGGAATGGCAAGAACAAAAAAATAAAGTGTCGTAGAGTTGGTGGTACAAGGCAGAGACGAAATCAATACTTTTTAAAATTAAGTTTGATATTATATCGTGTATTTTTCCATTTTTAAATGTTAATTTATTATAAATAAAGTTACCGTTTTTAGTTAATTAGAAAAACAACTTTATTTTCTTTTGTTTAAAATATTTTATAATCAATATCACAACTTTATTTTCTAGTGGTTAAAACGGAAGGTGTGGATTCTAGAGATTTCAGGTTCGAATCACATCCGGTGTGGGTTGTGAATTTTCCTTTCTATTTAATGTAAGCTCAAATGAGGTAAAATTTTTTTTTAAAAAAAATGTGATAGATGTCTTAGTCTAGTGATTAAGATGGAAGCTGTGAACTTTAAAAGTCTCAGGTTCGAATCACATCCAGGATGAGTTGTGAATTTTTCTTTCCATTTAATAATGTAAGCTCAAATAAAGTTAATTTTTTTTTTATAAAAAATTTCAGTTATAATTGATATCTCATATTTCATTTTTACATGTGTAGTAGGGAAATAATTTTTAATCTCAAGTTAGACTTTTTGTAGGCAGAAATAGTTGAATTCGTTAAAAGCCAAGGAAAGTGAAAACTAGTATATGAAGAGCACTCAAAGTCAAGTCAGTCTTTTCTAAGACACTACTCCATCTTTTCCGCCTATTTTCCTAAGCCCCCTTTCTTTGTTGGTTTCATCTTGCATGGCCTAATACTCTTTAAAATATCCTTCCTTTACAATCGCCACACAAATTCAATTTCCCATAGCTACAACGCCAGAATCATGCCCCGCAGTTGCTCCTACTGTGGCAATAATGGCCATAACTCCCGTACTTGCTCCGACGGCGGCCCTGCTGCGGCAGAAACTACCGGTATAATGCTCTTCGGCGTCCGAGTCACAGCAGAAGGTGCTTCTTCCTCCTTTCGTAAGACTGTTAGCATGAACAATCTTTCACAGTACGACAAGTTACCTCAGGATAACAGCGCTGATGTTGCCGCCGGTTATGAGTCCGACGACGTCGTTCACGCCTCCGCAAGGTGCCGCGAGCGCAAGAGAGGTACTGTACTAAAATTGAATTAAGAAAATGCCGATTTAGGGATTCAAATTCAGTTTGTTTGTTGAACGTGTTGGATTTGATGGCAGGGGTGCCATGGACAGAGGAAGAACACAGGCTTTTCTTGTTGGGGCTGCAGAAGGTAGGAAAAGGAGATTGGAGAGGAATTTCCAGAAATTTTGTCAAGACTCGTACGCCAACACAAGTGGCTAGCCATGCTCAGAAGTATTTCCTCCGCCGAAACAACCACAGTCGCCGCCGTCGCCGTTCTAGCCTTTTTGACATTACCACTGACGCGGTAATTTTTTCACTTTCAATTGAATTTTGCCTCTAATCAAAATTTTAAGTATCAATTTGTTCATGAGTTTGTATTTGTTTATATTTCACAGTTTTTGGGTTCATCAGTTGAAGAAGAACAGCTGCGGCTTCTTCAAGAAACCTCGGCTTTGCCCCTGCCGCCGCAGTTGCACAAAACTCTCGGAGGATTTCCGATGTCGAGTTTTCCTGTTAAGTTTGGCCCTGCAGTGACCACCGGCGGTGGCGATAGTCAAGCTGAGAATTCGTCGTTAGGGCCGTTGAACATCGACAAATCGAGAGCATCGACAAATTTGATTCGTCCGGTACCAATTATTCCAGTTCCTCCCACTTCAAAAATGGCCGACCTCAATCTAAACCAGAAAAGTCCCATAGAAGAAACTCCGCCACTTTCATTGAAGCTTTCTACTGATTCCGATGAGGCCACATCTTCATCACAGTACTCTTCAGGTTTTCAGGCCATATCTGGAGGAGGTGACAATATAATTAGTGTTGCTTGAAGGATATAATTATAAATATATTATGCATTTGGGGATGAAATTGATTAAGGAGGATAGGTTATTAGCTAGATTAGCAATTAATAAATTAGTAACGGGTGATTAAATTATTGTATGATGTACAGGGTAGAAATGGAGTCAGATTAGGTTAAGATGAAAAAAACGATGGAATGTCGTTTTCGTTATAATGGGATAAGATTAATACGTTGTAGTATAATATATGGTATTGGATTCCTGCTTTTTTTTTTGTGTGCTATCTGTCCTCTTTTTTGTGGTGAATTGAAGGGCAGCTGGAGTATTTTAAATTAATTAATATTATTGGTAGGAATTTCAGCTGGGAAAAACAAATGTGTGCTTGAATGGACAGATAATGTAAAATCCCCACTTTGATGTTGCTTTTTTTTGTTTGATCTGCAGTGATGAATTATATTTGTTTTTTTCCACTGAAGAAACAGTGTCACTGCGAACTCAAGGATAGATCCAATGATTGTATCCTTAAACTTGCGAATTAGTGTATCATTTAAAAATTAGCTTGTTTGTAAATTAATTGGTTGAAAAATAATACCGGGTGTTCTGGATCATTTTCATTCGCTGTTTAAATAACTATTTTTATATTGAAAATCGGAAAATGTGAACTTCTTTTCTATTCTATGAAATTCGAAGTATAGAGACCCCTTAGTTACAATAAAATCATGGATATGTAAATAGATATAACCAGGATAGGCTGCAACAAGAACGTCTTAACCCTGGGGTCACCTGTATCTATGTTTCTTGTATGCTAGTGCCTGATTTAACGTTTTATGGACTATTTAAAATTGGCTCAAGTCAAGAACACTGCAACTTGATGTTAGAATAGTTGTTTTCATTAGCTATACACTTGTGTGGAGGAATTAATTAAATACACATAAAAAGAATTTGGTTCTGTTAAGTGGGTTTGGTTTGGGTTGATAAGTTAATCATCTTACCCTCAATTTAAGCTTTAGAGGCATTCTACAAAACCCAGTTTTGCTCTGTCTGTTGACTTTTATAAAGCCTTGGGCAAACTGGTTAAGTAGCAATTGCCCAAGCAACGAGCCGACGACCCACTTTTATTTTGAAATCAGGAAAATAAGAAGAAAGGGAGATTCCCTCATCAAAAGTTATTATGAGGTGGGGGCACAGAGGATTATTTGATGTTAAAAATTGAACCCTATTGGTATGTGTGCATGTATTTTAGGGGAATTTATTGTAGATGGCTCTGCACAATTGAACTGAAAATCATTTAGTGTGTTGTAGTCAATTTTGTTATGATATATCCACGATGTAATACTAAAATCAATTACTCCACTTATCTAGATACAGTTGATGAAGAGATTTGAATGTAAAGGCAGTGATGAAATAAAAGAGGCCATTTGAAAACTTTATACTATTTTAATTTTAGTCTTTGAATATCCTAACCAACTAAATGATAATCCATGCTCATGTAGACCTCACGCCTTCTATAGTAAATTCTTGTGATTAATCAGTAAACAAATCAACTTTACATAAAATATTGTACGGTTATAACAATAAATTACAAATTCCTCGATAATTAGTAAATAAATAAATTCAAAAAAATTGTAAAGTTTTTAACTTCAAAGTTCAATGTAATGAACATTTTGCGTTGCGTGACACGTAACAATAAAATGTAATTAGAACTCTACAATACTCAAATCCGTTTATGATAATTTGGGGGTTTTATGTAAAATAATACATAATTAATAAAAATGAGCCATCGTTTTAAGATATGCGTTAAAATAATATTTTAGCAAAACTAGGATTTGAACATAAGACTCTTAGTACTTTGGGTAACCTACACATATATATACAAAAAAAATTTATTCATGCTTATATACTTTGGGTAACCCATGACCTTTAATACATTGGGTAACCTATAGAAATATACACAAAAAAATTTATTCATGCTTTTAAAGGAAAAAAATTATATATTTGATTTTAATGGAAAAAACTTTTGATTTTTTTTTGTGCGAATTTTTTTTATCCAAATTATATTTTTTACAATCTGGTCTTATACCTTGTATAAGACTATAGTTTTATATCAGATGTAAGATATTTAAACATTGGGGATTGTCAAAACTAATGAAAAATAAGTTGTATAATGCCTAGTACAACTCTTATATCAGGTATAAGTAGCTGTCTTATACCAGAGGTCTTATACTAGGTATAAGATCAAACCGTAAAAAAACTAATTTTAAAACATTTTTCATACAAAAACAAAAACAACAAATTTTTTTATATAAAAGCATAAATATTATTCTCTTACATGCAAAAGCAAAATAAAAATTAGTTTTCCAAGTATTTAGTTATATTTCCCTCGTACTTTTTAAAATGTCTTACCAGTTGATCTAACACCAGTTAATGTTTAATTCTGTCCTTGATACCAGATTGAGATCGGAATTTTCCATATTTTAATTAAGGAATAAATTTATGAAACCGAGAGTTATATTTAATAAGAATTTATAATGGATAAATAATACCAGTAATATATAAAATATGATTGATGAATATTAAACAAATAGATAAATAATACCAGTAATATATACAATATGTTTGCTGGATATTGAACAATGGATAGTTGAACATTATAGAGTTTAATTATACCTGAACGCTTCTTGTTTATGGCGAGAGAACGCCTCCGTATTGCTTGATGATAACGGTGTTTTAGATATTTTCTATTGGATTCTAGAATTTTTTCTATGGAAAAACTCTCCAAAGTTTACCACTCAAAAGTTTATAAAACACTATGATTTTATTTCATTCTAAACATGTGTGAAGAACAAAGGGTCTTCACTCCCTTTTATAGCACTCAAACTTACATACTAAGAAAGTAAAAAGAAAAGAAACCGACAAATGCCAGTTTAAAATACACACACACTTTTTTACAAGAGATAAGAATCTTTATCCGATAAGGATTCTTTGTTGGTAATTATTTTACATTTTTATTCTACTATTGATACTGGTGACGTGGCTTCTTCAGATCCACTGGTTAATCCTTCTTGTATTCCACAGACATCACAGGCATGTCCTACATAGTGCTGAATTTTCTGGCAGATGAAAATTTTTGTTTGTTTGTCTAAGTGGGGAATGTTTAATGTCAAGAATTGATTTTCATAATCATACTATATTTTTTGCATTTCAGGTTCCATGGGGACCTCTTTTTTGGAATTAGTTATCACTATCCAATAATCAGACTTGTAGTTAATTCTTATAAATCCTGATAAATTTTGTAGCTGTCTTAATATTCCAGGGAAAAGTGTTTGATTTCATGCTTGTCTTTCTTCGATTGTTGCAAGTACTTTAGCTGGTTCAATTTCAAGATAAGATCCATTAGCTATTCCCATTTGAATGTTTGCATAAGATGGTGTAAGCTCATGTCCTTCTTCTGAGAATATAGGAATGCTACTGAAGAATCTAAGGAAGATAATTCTTTCCTTTGCGTAATTCTTGAAATATTGTGTTACTGCTTTTTTAAATTTATTTGGAAAATATTTCAAAATTTCTAATTTGTTTAGATAAAGGGTATCTAATAATCCATGAGTGGCTAATTCATAGGTATTGAAAGGATCTGCTTCGGGTAATACTACCATTTTTGTTTTCATTTGGCTTTTTATTGTGGGATACATATTTTTATTTTTATCTGCTTCTTCATAATTTTGGATTAGTTGGGACCATTTATAATATTTGGATATTGAAATTTCCTTCATCTCCTTTATTTCTGATGCTGTTTTAATTTGAGATATTGTTGGAATTCGTCCTCATATAGTTTTTGTATCAATTTTTTTATTAGAATTTATTTTTTCTTTATAGGTTCCGTGAATTGTGCTGGTTTCTTCTAAGGCTGCTTTTGCTGCTTCCAAGGATGCATATTTTTTGTGGATAATACATGGTTTCCCTTGAATGAATACTGCTGCTTTTGCCTATTCGTCATAAATACATCGATTAAACCCATTATGGATGACATAATAGGCTTTATTAGTATTTTTGACTAGCTGCGATGATCCAGCAGTTATGTCGGCATGAGTAATTAATACTGAGTTATTTGATGATTTGGATTGAATGATACTTGCTTCATTTACTGGATCAGTATGAGTGTTTCCAGTTTCTGAATTGGATAATCCTTTGATTAGTGCTAGAGTGGATTCGAGCTCATTTATTTCTGCCTTGATCTTTTCTACATTTGATAAGGTGGTTAGAGATAACAGCTATTGCTGACTCCATTCTCTGGTCAAAGTGTCTGCTCCATACTTTTCTTCGGACTTTATTAATACAACCTGAAATTCATAATAAGATAATTCCAATTGCCAGTGGATTAATCTTCCTTGATTATAATGAGTATTAATTCTATTACGAATAAATGTAGTAACATATTTTCTATCAGTTTTTACAATGAATGGTTTTGGAAATAATTCTATTTTCCATTTTCTTACAGTATTTAATAGGGCAAGTGTTTCTCTTTCATGAGTGGTATATCTTTTTTAAGTATCTGTGAATGTACCAGATATATATTTTGCTATTTTTCCTAACGATACAAATTGTTTTATTTTAAATAAAGCAGTGAGAGTAGATATGGATTCTTCTATTAATTCTTTGCCTTTTTCTTGTTTATAGGTTTGTAAAATTTTGAAGGGCAGGGCTGTCATTACTGCTGCCCAGTATTCTCCACTTGCATCGACAGAAATGATTAATAAATCTTTTTTTTTTGGGTTATATAGAGATGGCAAATTTTGACAGCTCCTTTTTAGGGTAATTACATTTTCTGTATCTTTAGTGGTCCATGACCATTTTATTTTGTTTGATAATTTCTTCTGTAATTCTCTTCTTAATTGGGTTAGATTTCTTAAAAAACCTTGATCACTAATGTAATTAAGATTACCTAAAAATCTTTGTAATTTTTTTTATCATTTATTTGATCTGGAAACTTATTTAATTTTTCTACTATATGAGGTTGTAATTTTAATTCTCCATTTGATATTGTTAATCCTAAAAAATCTATTTCCTTTTTTGTAATTGTGACTTTCGATCTGGATAAGATTATTCCTTTTTCTCTACATCTATCTATAACTTTTATTACTGAATTTAAGTAATCTCTTTTCGATTCTGCTGTGAATATTATGATATCATCAATATATACTGAACAAATATTTTCTAAACCTTTTAATTGTCAGGTCATAAATTCTTGAAATATTCCTGGTGCTTGTTTTAATCTCAATGGTAAACTATTGTATTCATAATGGTTATTGGGTGGAAAAGTAAAAGCTGTTAATGGTTTTGTATTTTCACATAACCTTAATTGCCAATAAGTTGATTTTACATCTAATATTGAGAACCAATTTTTTCCTTGTAATAATATAATCTTTTTTTGGTAACCCTTTAGATGTTCCAATAGTTGCTTCATTCATTTTTTTATAGTTAATAACTATTCTTTGCTTACCCAGTTTTTCTTCAGCGTGATTTTCTACATAAAAAGAGGGTGCACTATATGGACCATTACTAGGTCTTGTTACCCCTTTTTTAAGTAATTCTTCCATATCTTTTTCAAATTTTTCTACATCTCTTTTAGTATAGGGTATATTATATGGACATTTTATTTCAGCATTAGGGTCCTTTTACTTAATTTCTATTAATGCATCATTTGTACTTTTTATTCCTAATAAAACGTCTGTAAATCTTTCTTCTAATTTTTTATTTATTTCTTCTTCTAATTCTTTTTTTAACTCTTCTTCCAGTTTATAAATAATTAATTTTAATTTTTCTTTTATGGTTTCTAACTTGGTTTTTTCTCTAGGAATTTTTACTATTTGTTTATCTTGATCTTTTAACTTTGGGCAAGTTAATTCTATATGAAATAAATATTGACAAAATGGATGATATAATCTTAAAAAATTATTACCTAGAATTATTGGAACGTCTGTTTCTAAACGATATAAGTTTGGTGTTATAGATTTCTTTCCACAAATAAGAATAGTAATCTCTTCAACTCGTTCTGTTAATTCTAATTGAGTTTGATCTGCTATTCTTACTTTTATTGGTTTATTAGCTTTTTTCCAAAGGTTCCTAGGTACAAAATTTCTTGATGCTATGCATAAAGATGCTCTTATGTCTATGTATGCTAATACGGGTTTAGTACCTGTTATTATTTTGATATAAGTACTATTCGAATTCATATGAATCAATAAATAATTCTGATTTTTCATCAGTAGATTGTAAATAATATAATTCATTATTATTATTATCAATATCTGATTCAATTGGTTCTAAATTCATTTCTTCTATCCAATTTTATAATTTAATTTTTTCTTTCTTTTTATTCTTTTTAGGGCATTCATTTGTATAATGTCCCTCTTCTTGACATAGCTAACATTTATAACTCTTTTTCTTTTCTGGACAATATTTTTGTTTTTTATTATAATTTTTCTTTTTAAAGTATCTCTCTATTTTTCTTGGGATCGTAATATTTTTTAGGTACTGGTCTATATTTTTTCTGATTGTATTTGTATGATTTATAATACTTAGAAGGTTTTCTTTTATAATGTGTTCTTCCCCCCCTTAAAAGGTTATAACAACCAAATTTTTGTGGGACTTCTGAAATTTTTTGACAACAATTAATTCTGAACTTATTTTCTGGTAGTTTATCTTTTTCCGATTCAGTACATTTTTCCATTATATATTCTTTTGTTACTTGAATTATTGATCCTAATGTTTCTGGTCTATTTATATGTACTTGACTTTGAAATCTTTTATTTACTTCTTCATTAATTGGCCATGGTAACTTATTAATGAATAATTCTAAGAATGGTTTGTTATCTGTTAGTTCTAATTTATTATAATAGTTTCTATATTGACATACGAATTCTTCAAATTCACATATGTTAAATAATTGAATATTATATAAGATGTATTTTGCTACAAATTGTTCATTTTCATTACTAGCTGGTACATCACTATGATTTCCAAAAAATTCTATATTAATTTCATTTCCTATATATTTAACATATTCCATAGGATGTTTATTATTTTCTAATGGAATTTCTTGTTTATTTAAGAAGTTATATACATCTCCAACAGCGTGGAATAGTAGATAATAACGTGTACTTTATATGTTTAAATGTTTTAATGATTCATTAATGGCTACTTCAAAACTTTGCTATCCAATTTTGTAATATTTCCTCACCATTTTGTACACAGTCTAAATCTAATATTAAGTCATTATTTATATGTTTTATTTTTGGTTTATATGGGTCTGGCATTCTTTTAAACTTATTATTATAATATGTATATCCCTGTTTTCTTCCTATGTTTCTCATAGTGTCCGTGGGTGGCATATATTTATTATTATTTTTATATCTATGGCTAGGTTCTATTTCTTCTTGCTTAATAGGTTTTGTTTCAAAATCGCTATCTACATCAGACTCTTCAAATATTATTTCATTTGTTTCGTCATCTTTTTCTATTTTAAAATTATCATGTATATTTAAATTTGATAATAAATTCTTTAACTCTTCAATTTGAGTATTCATTTCTTTTTTTACATTCCGATTTATACCATAAAGTCGTAGGTTCTTCTTGTTTTTTAAATTGAAATCCATATTTATAATTAAATCCTACTTCTACTTTTTCTTTTGATATTAATTCTTCTTTTTGAGTTCCGGAATTTTCTTCTGGAGTTTCTTGTATTAATCTTTTCCCTTTATCTATTTTTGATAGTAGTAAATTTAATTTTTCTATAATTATTTTAAATGTGGGTATTTCAGATGTATTCCATTGATTTATAATTTCTTGTTTTATGATATGTTGTAGATGAGTTTCATATTCCTTTAATATGTTTTGTAATTCAGATATGGCTTTTGCAGTGGATTTTAATTGTTCTTTTACAATAATTTCAGTCCATATTTCTTTTATTCTTTTTGAATCATTTTCCATCTTATTATTCTTTACTATATATATCTTTTGCATCCATCCTTGTTCATTTTTTATCCATTTTTTAGTTGGAATGTCTTTTTTCTTTTTTAGTTGTTGAATTTTATTTTCTAATATTTCTTGTTCTTCTACCAATTGTAAATATTTTATTTGAGACTCAATAATTGTGATTTTTAACAAAAGTTTAATAGATTTTAATTCTCTTTCTTTATTTCTTACTTGTTGTTCTAAATTCATATTTTAGTTATAAGTCTTACTTTACCTTGATCCATTATAGTTATACCATCATGATTAAATTTATGATCTATTTTTTTAAAAAAGTCATATCTTAATATTAAATCATAATTACCAATAAATTCAGTTACTCCCATTAATATATTATATTCTAAATCTTACTGATGTTTCTTTAGTTATTATAATTTCTCTAGTACTATTGGGACAAGTATAAGTTTGGAGTTTTATTAGTTTATAGTTTGATTTATTTATTTTATCAATGTGTATTAGACTTTTTGACTATTTATCTATTTCAGCTATACAATCATTAGCTAATATTCCATCAAATAATCTTAATTTATCATTGGATGTAATTAATGGTCTAGGTATATTTATTATTTCTTTTTTAAAACTTAATCTAGCATTTTCTATTTTTGGTGTTAATTTTTCAATAGGTTTATTTTGTCTAGAAGTAAAATCCATATAGATTTCATCCGGTATTGTTATTTGAGAATATCCTTTATGTTCTAGTGGTTCTAATATTTCTTGATATAATATTGGTACTAATATATTCATTTCATATTGCTTTCTTATGTGATGATTTCCAGTTAATGTATATATCATTTTTATATCTATGCTTATTACTTTGCTTCCTGGCGGCATCTTTATTCCTTCCAGTTTATAATACAAGGTTAATGATAAATTTTTATATTTATCTTGTAATGAGATACTAAAACCGGGTTGAACTGTAAATTTAAGTTTTTGATAAATTAAATTTCCTCTTACTATTGATATTAAAGCATCTTGTAAATTATCTAATATTCTATCATCTACAATATAAATTTGTATAGGTGTATTTATATTTTTCTGAAAATATGCTTTTATAGTAAATTCTATTCCTCAAAAATAAATATTCTTATATTTTTTAGATTCTTTTATTGATAGCTTCGATAATTCTCGTTTTATTATTTCATCAGTTATTTGATTAATTCTAGCTATTCCATTTACTGAAGTTATGTCTATAGTATTTTCATGTTTATGAGCTACATATCCTATTTCTTTATTTCTTTCAAACCATTTTGTTTTAAATAATTTATTGATAATTCTTCTCTTTCTTCTTGTATTTTATGATATATTTCTGGTTTAAAACTTAGTGTTTGACTAGTACCACCTTCATATATATCTAGTTGGTAATGAGTTTTAATATTTGGTGACATTTCATCCTTTTCCATATTATGACATTTTATTTTTGTATGACATATTATCTTTCTCTTTTATTTAATAATTCATTAATTATGTTGTAGCTTTCTTTAATTATTTCCTTGATGAATTTTTAAGTTATTGTTTAGATCTTTTATTTCTTTTTCTAATAATGAAACATTTTTTATCAAATGTTTAGGATATTTTTCTCTTAGATTTAATTCTTCATGTATTTCTTTTAATTCTTTATCTTTTATTTTTATAATTTGTATATCATTTTTACAACTTAGAATATGGTGATTAATATCTCTATTATAAATTAATGACTTGTTGCTATACGTTCAAGACATTCTATTAAGTTTTCCATTTTAATTTCTTTCTATTATACTTTTTATAGCATCTCTTATTTTTTCAAATACTTTTATTTTATTTGTTACTTCTTCTATTAGACCTTGAAATCTTGAATCTTCATTTATGATTTCTAATATTTCGGGTATTTCTGCTTGGTGTATAGTAGCTAAATGATCATTTAATTCTTCTATCATCCAGTTTAGATTTTGATGAAATCTTTCATTTGTATATTTTATCTTACTTAAATGATGTGCGGATTAGTCGGTAGTGCGCCGATTTACCGAGCATAGAAAGCAAAAAATTGAATATCCAACTCAACAAATTTTTTTTAATTGCAACAAAAAAATAATTCAAGAAATGGTTGCATACAATTTAAATATCATTTGATATAACTAGTATAACCGAAGTAATTTCACCTATAGTACATCAATTATACTTTTGATCTCAATTTGACATATGAACTTTATTTTTGTTCATTATCATACATGAACTTGTGTATTGTCATTTTACCTGGTAATTCACGTTAACTAGTCAAAGTCATTGGTTTGACCCATTCTCAATGCTGACGTGGATTTGTGCTTTTGGAATTTGTATATTGATTTTAAAAAACCTTAGATTAAGTTCTAGCAATCGTTTGAAAACTACACAGCGTGGACCATACATATATGGTTGCATCCTAGCAAAATGAATGAGGCATATTTGGATTCATAGTGTTTAATGAACCATCAAATAAGTGCATCACAATTTTCAATAAGGGAAACAAAAGTTGATAAACAAACAGTAGGTGGCACTAACAATAGTTGACTAAGTTCACTGTAACTGTACAATTACAAGATTCATTAGGTACACTTTTAGACAAAGATCCATAGATCTACTTTGATCTTATAAAAACAACAAGTAAATTAATATCCACAAAGAAGCCATTGCAAACAAACAAGCACCCATTGTAGAGAAAATCACAAATACATAAAATGATAGGCATATCAAGCAATAAAATCAAAAAATTGAAAATTCTAAAATTAAATTAGCACCACAATTGCATATAAGGATCATTGCCAAAAGAGCGAAGAAGGTAAATTAGAGATGGAAACAAAGATGGGCAAGGAAATAGTCGAGGAAGACAGAAAAGGCCTTGGGCGGGTGAATCCTGAGAGCAATCTTTGATAAGATGAAATTATTGGGAAAATAGCCAAAGTTGAAAAAAATGGAGAGACGAGGAGGGGGAGGGAGCACATAGAGTGAAAGAAAGTGAGAGGAAATAAATGGAAAATACGTGGGTGAAAGGAATATTGAGGGTATACTCAGGGATGGTAATGCATCGAATCAAAACTGTATCCAGCTTGAATCCGGTCCAGATCCGTTTGAATGCACTAGATCTAGATTTGTCTCTCTTCCGTTGGATCTATAATTTTAGGATCCAGCACGGATCCGGGTTCATAAACGGATCTATATAATTAACATCTAATTCTTAGTTTCAGCTTTCATATTTATACCGTATTTCAAATGGTTTACATGTTCATTTAATTATGTTCATGCAATTAGACTTACATGAATCTCAAATAATATTAACTATCCAATATTTTTGAGGTAAATAATAAATAACAAGCGTACAATTAGTCTTTAATTAAGGATTCGAATTTCATTGTAAAATCCGGACCCGAATTTATAAAATTAAGGTCCAGATCCTAAATAATGGATCCGGATCTGGACCGGTCAAGAATCCTTTGCCATCCTTAGGTATGGTCATTCAATGATATAAGTAGATTTATGTTAGTTTTGAAAATGGATCAAACTCGATGATGTCGATTAACTAATCTGAAATCAAATAAAATAACTATAACAAAAAGTAATATATAAGTCCATATACAATAATGAAAAAATAAAATTCATGTATCAAATTAAAATTAAAGATATAATTAATTCGGTAATTTTATATTGACACCAGTTATTTGACACCCATTGACACTATGTAATCTCCACCATCCATCTTGTTTTCATCTTATGGTGGAGATCTAACTACCCAAAGATGAATGATGGAGATTGTAAAGTGTAAATGGGTGTCAAACAAGCTGGTGTCAATATAGAATTACCGTAATTAATATATCAAATATAAAATCAACCTAATATAATTTGTAGTTGCGGTAATATTTCCTGTGAAATATAATCATTGCTGTTAAGGTTTGATTGTAACTTTAGACCCGTTTATAAAATATTTAAATATCTCTAAAACGAAACTAGGAAACTACTTAAATGGTCTTTTTTCAGTTAGATACTGTCAACTTGTTGATTGTGACTTTTATTTTAAAATAAATATGTTGATTAGTTCACTAATAACAAATTAGTAATATTGATCAAAAAAAAAAAAAAAACAAATTAGTAACCATCACATTGATACGGGACCGTAGGATTCACAAACGACGGCGTCGTATGGATTCGCAGACCAAGAAACGACAAAGCAGTCACGGATTGGAAACAAACTGCCAATCTAAAAAGAGATTGCAACGATACTAACCCCACCCCATATATTTGCTTTTTCTATTTAAAACTCCCCTGCGGTCAATGGTTCCCTATTTTTCTCTTCCACCACCGCAACTGCTTCACGTTTTTTCCGCCGCGATGTCCCCTCCTCCTAAAAAACCGATGCAGATCTTTACTTTTTTCTCGCTCTTGTTGTTTACAGCGCCGTTCTTCTCTTTTGCCATTGAAGATGATGTCACTTGCCTTGAAGGCTTGAAGAAATCTTTCACCGATCCACTGAGTCGAATCGCTTCCTGGGACTTAACCAACAGCTCAGTCGCCTCCGTTTGCAAGCTCAATGGCGTCTCTTGCTGGAACGAGAAGGAAACTCGCATCATCAGCCTTCAGCTACCGGCGTCTCAGCTCTCCGGTCAGCTTCCCGATGCACTCAAGTACTGTCGAAGTCTGCAAGCCTTAGATCTCTCTAATAATGCACTTTACGGTCCAATTCCTCCTCAAATCTGTACCTGGTTGCCTTATGTTGTCACTCTTGATCTCTCCCGTAATAGCTTCACCGGTACCATCCCGCCGGAGATCGTTAACTGCAAGTTCCTGAATAATCTGTTTCTGAGTGATAACAAGCTATCTGGTTCGATCCCCTATGGATTGGGCAGTCTTGACCGCTTAAAGCAGTTCTCTGTTGCAGGTAATGACTTGTCCGGCTCGATCCCGGCGGATTTGGCGACTTTTCCGGGGAATGATTTTGACGGAAACGATGGGCTTTGCGGTAAGCCTGTTGGAAAATGCGGCGGTTTGAGCGGTAAGAGCCTTGGGATTATAATTGTTGCCGGTGTTGTAGGTGCTGCTGGTTCTTTGACTATAGGGTTTGTGATTTGGTGGTGGTTACGTGTTCGAGCCAGTAAGAAAGCTGAAGGCTATGGCGTTGGTAGTGGAAAGGATGAATCTAGTTGGGTACAGTTGCTGAAATCGCATAAGCTTGTTCAAGTTTCTTTGTTCCAAAAACCGATCAATAAGATCAAATTGTCCGATCTATTGTTAGCGACTAACAATTTCGATTTGGAAAACATTGCGATTTCAACTAGGACTGGGGTTTCATATCAAGCTGTTTTACCTGATGGCTCTGCTCTTGCTATCAAAAGGCTTAGTACTTGTAAGCTCAGTGAGAAGCAATTCAGGTCAGAAATGAATAGATTAGGCCAACTCAGGCATCCTAATTTGGTTCCATTGTTGGGTTTTTGTGTTGTTGAAGAAGAGAGACTGTTGGTGTATAAGCATATGCCCAATGGGACTCTGTCTTCTCAATTACGTGGTATAGGGTTTGGGGTTTCTCCAACTGGTGTTTTGGATTGGCCAACGAGAGTCAAGATTGGGGTTGGAGCTGCTAGGGGGCTGGCTTGGCTCCACCATGGTTGCCAGCCGCCTTATATGCACCTGTACATCAGCTCAAATGTGATCCTTCTTGATGATGATTTTGATGCTAGGTTTACAGATTTTGGGCTGGCGAGATTGGTTGGTTCTCACGATTCAAACGACAGTTCCTTTGTCAATGGCGATTTGGGGGAGTTTGGCTATGTTGCTCCTGAGTATTCGAGCACTTTGGTTGCGTCCTTGAAAGGCGATGTTTATAGCTTCGGGGTTGTGCTTTTGGAGTTGGTTTCAGGGCAAAAGCCTTTGGAGATAAGCAATGCAGGGGAAGGATTCAAAGGGAATTTGGTGGAGTGGGTCAATCATCTGGCAAGCACAGGTAGAAGCAAGGACTGCATTGATCAAGCTGTGTGTGGGAAAGGTCATGATGATGAAATCGTGCAGTTCCTGAAAGTTGCGTGGAGTTGTGTTGGTTCTAGGCCTAAGGATAGGCCTACAATGTACCAAGTGTACGAGTCTTTGAAGAGCATGGCTGAGAAACATGGTTTTTCTGATCACTATGATGATTTTCAATTGATTTCTGGTTAGCAGGATACCTAATGTAAAGACTGGGATGGAATCAGTCTGCAATTTTAATTGAGGGTCCATCTTGTAGGCGATTATCTACACTTCGAATTTGAAGAGGATCATTATTTATTGTGTATTGGAAAAAATCTGTATACTGCAATTGTACCTCAAACACAATTACTTAAGTTTATATTGAATTTGTCATCAGTGACAAAGTTGTTTCTGAAAGATCGTTCCTTTTTCTCAATGATGCTGAACTTTGTGGGTAATACCAGGGAGGGCTTGCTCTACCTAGCTGGTCCTGTAATTGTATTTTGCTGCTTAATGTATGTAATTTTCTATCTGTGGTTACTAATCTATTGCTGGTATCCAAAATAGTATCTGAAGACTCTGATGACTTAATTGAATTGCCGATTAATGTGGGAAGTATGCCAACTAGAGTATTCAACAATCAACATGATTTGGATCAGTTGATCTTGGCTTTTTAACTGCCAGTTCTCAACATGAATTAGGCTACGCTGCAACTTTTCTCCATCATCAAATTCAACATTTTGTGTGTTTTTTTGCTGGATTGGATCTCTGTTGATCTTGGCATGTACTTTTTTTTCTGCAGAATTCTTTGTGAATAAAGCTAAAAATCTAGTTGTGATTTTTGCTAAACGACAATAATTATCTGTAGTAGGAGACAAAAACTTGAGATCTCTTAACATGCCCACCATTTCTCTCGAGCATCATCTGTGGTTGTAACAAAATGCTAAATTGTAGCGAATAAATTACAATTAAATGTCTCCCTAAGCATTTTTAATTGTGATCATTTCGTTCAAGAATCATATGAATTGAAACTGAATCTCATCTGATAGATAAATTGTTGCTTACCTTATTCAACAACAGCTTGAAAGTTGGTAAATGTGGAAACTTATTACAAATTAAATTACATTTCAGTAGTGTGGTTCAGAATTAATAATGCCCTTACTTTTGCACAATAGATATACAAGCATATGCATCCAAAAAAATTGAAGCAATAATCAAGTACAGGGTGGAATGATTGTCATGACTTTACTACAAAAGTAAAGAGTAGATTGGACAATCATATATACCAAATGGGTAGAAACTACAAGGCCCAAACATCTCGTGAAAACAATCAATACACAACACTTTTCAGCCAATAATGAGTAAATTAAAAATTAATGAACTTGATGGTCAACATTGTCTATACATACCAAAGTTTGGTTTGGTTTTTTTATTACCTTGTCTACTGCCTGAATGAATATTGATATTGAATGGTTATGCCCTTATCAGCTGAGCATATGGGTCTATCATATTTTAACAAACACTATAATTTTGAAAATGGATAGGTGATAAACTAATACAGCAATTTTTTTCTTTACATTGAGCTTCCTTCACATCTTTGTTTTTGCGCATTTCCTATTTTTTTAATTGACAGCATCATTGAAATATAAATTATGACATCCCACTACAACCTCTCTTCTACTTAAAGGACTGTTTTTAGGTTCACTAGATAGTCCACCAATATTTATTATAAAATCCCACAATTTTACAAGATTAAAATTAGTTGCAATTAAAAAAAATGAACAATAAAACAAGCCTAAGGATCAATCCCTCTGGAGCAACCAATTTCCGGGCAAGTAAGTGATTTTCAATGGTAATGTTTGGGTCACTTTAGGGATATTGTTGGAATAACCACTAGATGAGTTATAAGAATCTAAAGGTCAACCCTACATCAATTCTTAACTTTAAGTGTTGAGCATTAAATTTTGGGCCAAGGTGGAAGGATGACTTTGGTTTAAATAAAAAAAGAATCTAAAGATTATTATACCTTCCACGTATTATATCATTTCATTAAAAGTGAATTATATTTTCGATTAATCATGAAATGTTTCCATATTTGTGATATTTTGGACTAAGCTCAACTAAATTCAATATACTTGTTAATTTGAGTAAACTTATTGAAACTGAAAGGAGTAAGTTGTAAATACGTGGAGTATTATTAAAAAAGAATATGATTGTCGCATGTATAAAAAATTAAAGTCTAAAGCAGTTCATAAGTACTTCAAAGAATTTGAAGCTTAAAATTAAGGTTATACCATCACTGCACTTTAATGTACATTATTTTAGCAACTGAACTAGCCGGATCCAGATGGTAACTTTTGCCAGCTCTTTTAAGCACACTAGATTCCAATTCTCGACTATCCACTACAATATACGTGTTTATTTGAAATGAACATTAATGAGTTGAATCTTGCAAAGTTAAATTCGGAGTTCCAATACTCATTTACCCAATGGAATACTTTAATTATTCGATTTTTTATTATCGCTACATTTTTTTCTTTTATCAAATAATATTAATGAATTCGATACAACTAAATACTCAGTTCAACAAAATTTCAAGAAAATACATTATAATTCGTAAAAATAATATACAACAATAAATGGTATAAGCTTTAAAAAGTATACTATGTGGTTTTACTTACTGCGTATGAAAAATTTGCAAAATAGGATTTATGATATCAGAATAGTGGTGTTACATTGAATGTTTTAAACAATTTAATATCTTAATAATTTAATCTTATTATTTAAAAATTATAAGTCAGGATTTGAGTAATTTTTAAAGAATTCTTTTATTTTTTATGATTTCTCAAAGTTTGTTATTATATTTTAATTAAAAAATATTTACACTTAAAAATTTTCAAATTTTTCAAACCATGTTTATTGCTTTTTAATAATCTTCCGGCAAAAATTTAAATAAAATGAATAAAATTATTTTTTTTGCATGACATAATTTGTGTTGAAGATGTTTTGTTTACACATTTTTTGAAACAAAAAATCCCGTTTTACAGAAATATTTTCATAAACCTTGTTTGTTTTAGGAATGAATGAAATCAAGTTTACCCTAAAAAATTTGAAATACACAATGATTTATTAATTTGACCGACTAAACGTTTGAAAGGTTAATTTGCTGGTAAAACAACAAAACCAGATTTGTCGCTGAAAATGTTGGCTTGGAGTTGCCAAGGCAATCAGGAAAAAGAGGAGAAATGGAGCCATGTAATTCTCGATTCTTTCTTACCATTTTTCCATTATTCCTAGCTACAGGGCTGCTCTCTTCTGCATCTTCACTTCTCGCCTCAGATCACACCGTGTAAGTAAATTCTGTCATTTGCAGTCATTTCGCTCAGATTTTGATGGATTTGTTTTTTCGAATCAGAAATGAAAGCGTCGGCCGCAGAAGTTTACTCGGTTTCAAAGATAAACCCCATGGCAGTAATCTTACCTTCGATTGCGCTCCTTCTGGCGCCTGCGTTCCTTGCCTCTACTCCGAGAAGGTTGTTTCCTTTAACCTTTTATTTTCTGGTAATGATCTGTCGTCTTTAATACCTTATCTACATGCCTGGTTGATAATTTTGATCATGCTGAATGATCTATTTTGATTGAGGAGATTGGAAATGGAATTTATATTACCGATTTTGCATCATTAAATCTAATTTGTTCCTTGTCTAATAGATACAAAGGAATTCGAACCTGAAATTTCAGTTTGTGTTTCTGTTAATAAAGTAGAACTCTCGATAATCATGGTAGCGAACTTTAAACCTGATTGATTGACTTGTATTTTAAGAATCGAAGTGATGTGTTGCACTTTCTGTGATGTTTCATGATAACTATGTCTACTGCAGAATCTTTTTGCAATTTCACAGGATATATCTTTGAATTTTGTTTTTCAATCTAAAACCTCGAAGTTCTTTGGAATCATTTACAAAATTCAAATACAGATAACCAGTCTAGAATAGAATTTATGCAGCTAGTACACTTGTGCCAATTGAATAGAATTTGTAGTACTTTGTAGGTGTTCACGGTGAGTAATTTGTTTAGCTTCAGCTTTACCCCTCTTTGGACATCAAATTGAAGTATGTTGGCTTTTTAGACTCCGAATTAAACTTGCATTTCATGAGTTCACTGGCCACGCTTCATCATGGAACTTCTATGCCTATTTATAGGCTTGCAAGATGACCTCACCAAACCATATAATCTTAAAATACAAAATTCAAAACTCAAATTCTAATCTACTCTTTATCTATTTAGAGAAAATTATTTAAAATAAAAAAGATCTCATAACATATTTTATAATCAAAATCTAACACTTGATTCAGAATCTGTTTATTGTCTTTGATGATATACTATCCCACCATCGAACCTTGATGATGCACTTTGTCACCGTCAAGCCTTTGAAGAACGTCTCCAAATATCTTTTGATGCAATTTTTGATGAACTTTAACTCAAAATTTCACTTCATGAGTTGTGATTCTCAAGTCTTCATCCAAACAACTAACACTTCTCATTGTGCTAGCATTATTTCTTTTATTTCTTTCACAAACATAAATTTAACATTTGGTGACCCATCTCACAAGCCCTTAAGATCATTTAAGCTTTGATTACCGCTGTTGGCTTTTTAGACTCCGAACTCAAACTTGCATTTCATGAGTTCATTGAACACATTTCATTTTGGAACTTCTATGCCTATTTATAGGCTTACAAACTGACCAAACCATATAATCTTAAAATACAAAATTTAAACTCAATTTCTAATATACTCTTTATCTATTTCAAAAAGGCTTATTAAATTAAAAAGATATTATAACATATTTTGTAATCAAAATCTAACAAAGAATCATTTCTTAACATCTTTTTACTGCGATTACACCATATTTGAAACCTAACTTTGATGCTTATACAACTTTACTGTATGTGCATCAATGATATTACACTCACTTGGATGCTGTGAATGAGCTAATAAGTTAAATTCAGTTGCAGAAATATGTTGAGTACGTTGCTGATTGATAAAGATAGATACGCCATAAAATTGCTTTGCTGTCATTTTTGAATGAAAAATATAAATATTTCAACACATGATTGTTGGATTTAAAAATTACAACTATAAGGCTTGTTTACTTTCTTACATGTCATTTCATTTCCAAATATAAACATGTTAAAGGAACTAGAATCAATGTAGGTGCATTTTCGAGGGATGAAAAAGAATTTAGTGGCTATAAACATATGTATATGTAAGTATGATACATATGCACTTAAATATGTAATTCAGAACTAAGCTCATGCATATAATTATTGTTGTTTGTGATACTTCTGAAACAATGGTCATACCAAATAAGTAATTTCAAATTTCATGTCAAATACATGATTTTTGTGGTGAAGGTCTTAGCCTAGTGGTCAAGACCCTTCTTGTAATTTGGGAGGTCACGGGTTCAAGCCATGTGGGGAAGTGGGATTTTTCGTTGTATTTAATGTAGGCGTAGTTGCGCAAAATTGATGAAAAAAGTCTTTTACAAACTACCAAGTCACGATACATGCTTTAAAGATTTTGATCTTTCCACAGGCAACTAGGCTCTTGGGCGAGGCCTTGCACATTTAGGGGTTTAGGCTTAATTTTGCGCCTAGGCGGCTAAAGAGCCCAAGGCGTGGCCTTGCGCCTTGAGTGTGCTTCAGCGCCTTGACTACTATGCTTTCACCTACATAATATGTTGAATAGTTTTGGAGCATCTACGTTCTATTTTCTGGTGGATAGGCTTTTTCTGTGCACTTGGTTCTCTTTAACTCCTTTTTCTTTTGCAGAATGATGAACTATATCGTTGCAGTGAGACTGGTTATCGCATCCCTTTGAAATGTGTTGAAGCTGAGGAAGGTGCAAAGAATGGAATTGAGAAGAAATCTCAAACTAGTCGATCTGCTATAGAGAATGCCAGTGCAAGAGCAAATTCATCTGTAATGCCGCATGATACCTCTTCCAAAAATTATAGAAGTCTACTAGGTGGTTCATCCACATTAGAGAATGGATCGCATACTTATATTACATATAGAAGCTGTATACCACCAGTTAATGAAGAGAAGTTGTCAGTGATGGGATTTGAGGTATGTCGATCTTTTCTTCACCCTTACTCTGTGATGTCCGAATGCCTACTTCTATGCGCGAAGCTAAAATTCTGAATTAAGAAGGAAAAATTCTTTTCTTTTTTATACATAAAGAATTAGCCAGTTGTTTATCATTAAAGGCCATCTGTGTGTGTGTATATATATATTTGCTACATAAATTATCACGGTTGAGTCTAGTTAGTTCATGTATTTTAGCATTGAATTTTTGGGCATATGATATCATACGGTATACTATGATATCTTCAGTTAAGCTTTTATTTTCTCATCTTTTATTGCTCATATCACATGCATATCTGAACTTAAAATTCCAAAAGTGATAAATATTTTTACGCTTTGACTTTGAGTCCATATTATTCATTAAACTTTTGCTCTCTGGTATCCACGTGATGAGTGGTGAGTTTAGGTTTGTTATTTAATGGAAGTTCACTTCTAGCAGTTATAAAATCCTTTGCATCTTTATGTACTGTAACAAAGAGAATAATTTCCTTTTCATACCTGCGGTACTCTGTCAAGAATTAATTTTGAACTATCTAAATGAAGATTATGCTACAACTATTCCTGTTTCTTCTTGAAGTATTATGGAATTGAAAATGCATGATTTTAAAATCGTGTACTATTCATGTTTCTTCTTGAAGTATTATGCAATTGAAAATGCATGATTTTAAAATCGTGTACTATTCCTGTTTCTTCTTGAATTATTGTGGAAATATGGAATTGAAACGCATGGTTTTAAAATGGTATTGCAAGACTGAAAGGTTATACATTGTTTTTAATGCAAGTGTTCCCGTAAATTTATTGCTCCACCAAACAAAAGATAATTCAAAAACTGAGAGAGAACTTAATTTTGGACATCATAAGCTGAATTGTTATGTAAAAAGAAGAAGAAAGTTTCAGAGGTAGAGGGAAGAGGATAGAGAGTGACAAGGTATAAATGTCCTTGGTATGTTTGGAAATGTCCATTTGATTCAATTCAATTGAATTCACTTTGTCAAATTCTCTTGTTTGGAATCAAACAAATATTGATAGAATTCAAATTATGCAAGATCTGAATTCTTGTGAATGCAAGGAATAGAAATTTGTAAAAAATCGCAAGATTTCAAAAGAATTCATTTAAGTTATGCCTTTGAATATTATATTCATTTAAGTTATGCTTTTGAATATTATTTTCATCATTTTACTTTTTAATATGGTTTTAGTTGAAGGAGTCAAAATACCTATATAAATTATTTAAAAAAAATGTTAAATATATTAGTTAATAATCAATTGAATTCTTTAATATAAAATGAAGTTTCCAAATAAAGGATTTTCTTATTAAATTATTTTAAAAAAATGTTAAATATATTAGTTAATAATCAATCGAATTCTTTAATATAAAATGAAGTTTCCAAATAAAAGATTTTTTTAGAGAAATTAATTCAATTGAATTCTCTTAATGAATTCAATTCAATTCTTTTTTTTCTTACGAGATTTGTTTTTAAACATGCCCTAAATCTTATATTGCTAATAATTTTGTGCCCATGTTTGTTTGCAATTCATATTGAACAGTGGATCACATTATGCTTGCTTCTCATAAGCGGCTCAGCAGTATATTTTCGCAAGAAACAGACCACTACCATGTCTGGAGTTGGAGGGGGAAGGATTCAGATGACCAGGTTTTGACTTACGTTTTTGAATTTTAAGGTTGTTTGATAGCATTAGTTTTAATACTGCATGTAATTATTTTCAACTCCTAGATTTTATTTCTCACACAATATACTCTTTGCCCTTTATATTGGTGGTCTTGAAATCTTTGACTAAGGGTTCCATTATTGTATTCAACTTCATAATTATTTTTTTGACATTGTTCATCAAAAATATTCCATGTTTCGTCCTAAATGCGACAAAGCATAAAGTTTTACTGCTATATAGGCTGGAGTTTGTGTTTCATATACTTTAAATGACTTACTCGAACTGAAAACAACTATTGTCATTGCAAGTTCTAGACGTTTAAGATTCTGATTCGTAACTAATTACTAAAATAAAAATATCTGCTCAAATTTACATGAAACAATCGTGATGGAGATTTAACACTGAATCTTATCCCTCTATTTATAGTTCAATTTGTAAACTGTATCAATATTGTGTTGTTGCCATGAATTGAATCTGAAAAGAAACGAAACCAGAGGTATGAAATTTCACGAGCTTAATAAACAAGGCTCTCGAATTTCAACTTGTAAAACTGCAAGATTACAAAACAATATATAATTTGCTGCTTCCTCTGAAAATATACAAAAGATAAGGCGATTGGTGCTTCCTACGAGTTACTTGAAAGCACATCAACAAAGCAGAAGCAGCAGGACAAACTCCAAACAAAGAATGATGTTGATTAACCACATCCTAAGAAACACCACAAAACGACCTCTTTCTTTAAAAGACACATCTACAGTGATACATCATCAACAAACAGAGACTACAAAGGGTAGGCAGAAATGTGTAAATTACAAAAAATAATCAGGGGTCTTGCGAGTAGTATCAGGCTCGATTTGCCGAGGTGCGGGATCGAACTGAAGGAAATTTTGGTCCATGTTTTCCCCAATCTCTAGAATGGCTGCCATATTGCCACATCGGTAACAATAGTTTGGGGCACTAAATACAGTGACAACATTCTTTTCCTGTTGTAAAAATCAGGAGGGGATTCAATGACTCATCAAATTGGAAAACGAAGAAAAAAATAAAAATAAAAAAAGTGAGCAGGGTTCATTGACCTGACACCAATTGTATCCCTCCATGACAAGCTGGTGGGCACGTGAGATAAGAGTGAGGCCATTGGTATGGTTGAACTGAGCTGCTATATCCTGCCCAAATGTGTAGCCAGCACCCCTAGGAGATATGCCCCATCCGCATCTATCGTCTGGGTCTGACCACAGCAGATCACACATGGGTCCCTCATGTGGAACCTAATTCACCACGAAAACAGCCAACAAAATTATCAAAACGGAAAAAAACATCAATGACCAGGACAAATTAGGTAGCTACAAATTTTTATGATTAAATCAGTGGTGACCTTTCAAACACAGCAAGATTCTTTGTTTTTGAAGTTCAGTTTTGGAACATAAGTTGAGTAGACTGTACATGATCGTTATGCACATAATTCGAATTGCGAAAAAATGATCCAAAATTCAAGCAATATAGAAGCAAAAGCAAAAGATTTGAGATAAATAGTTTGACACGTTCCTTGTCATCCTCAAGACCTGTCTTAAGCCAAGAACTACAACGAATGCTGCATCCAGCGCAATCATGATTAAGATTTTTTTTCAATATAGTTTCAATACAAGGTCATACCTCTTGTATACGGTCCAAAGCTCGGATGTTATCTAGTGTATCCAAAGATGGCGAAAGTCCACCATGCAAACAGAAGACCTGCAATATGATTCTTATAGTCAGACGCCATGATTTAGTTCAATCCCTGAAAAAACTACTCAGCAAACTCCCACCTGGCTCTCAATCAGGGCTGTAAGTGGTAGATAATCGAAAAGGTCAGTGAAATACTTCCATACGTTGGCATTTCCATATTTTCTTAGGCACTCATCATAGAAACCGTAACTGAAAGTGAAATTAAAACCAAAGGCAGAATTAATTTTTAAATGAAAAATAATTAGCTTACTGCAAACAGGCATGCGTGAGACAGACAGCGGAAGCTCAAGGGAACAAAACACTCATTTCACTTGTATCAGTAAGAATTTATCTCCCTTGGGTGATTAAACATAACATCTAAAAAATTAGACAATCTCTAAGTGCCTCCATTTTTTAAAAAAGGGGGTAATATGTTGCTATATGGCTTGATCTTGGCTTCATATGGGCTCTCCTCTGCCCTGACATGATATTCTAATGCACGCATACGATCCCTACTCAATCACATATCATCATTCCAGTAGCCAATTATTCCAGTAGCCAATTAATAAACAGGAATAAACCCTACAGGCCAAACTAGAGTCCCCAACAAAATTAACTCATGAGAGCTGATACAACACGGCACAAAATATGACAAAATAATTTTATGCTCTACAAACATTACCATGATTGTAGCAATTTGCAAGGTTATGAACAAATAAAATCTGGAAAGAAACAAAACAAGTGCTCCTCAACGAGATCTATATCACAGTTCAAATGAACAATAGCATGAATCAAGTAAGCAGCAAAGAAAAACAAAATCTCACACTTGAGTGATCTGCCTGCTCTCATGGTTTCCTCTGAGAATTGTAATTCTATCCCTGTATCGTACTTTCAGGGCCACTAAAAGTGAGACAGTCTCCACAGAATAATACCCACGATCTGCATTGATGTAATTATGGAAATCACAAATGCGTTTATGTACTACATAATTCGAGCATGGTTTAATTATTTAAACAGAGAATTCAAAATCAGAGACTAATAATTTGTATAAAAAGAACCATAAGAATCTAGTAGCGGCTACACCTGCTAGCAAAAGAAACCAATCATAATAAACAAATCTAATCGGTAGAAATCAGCCAACTCGGATAAAATTTACCTGCATGAGTAAACCATATTCTTTATACCGAGAACATACATGAGGCACAATTACCCATATTCTCAGCATTTCCCAGAACTTCATATATCAGAAATCAACAGATCATTAACTACAACAACTACAAATTAACAACTTATCAATGCCATTGACCGTAATTGCAATAGTTTTGCATTGCAGGTTAAGGTCTACAACAAATCCTAGAATACAAGGGCACAATAATATAAACTAGCTCTTATACTGCTTTCGTAGCATTATTTTTCCTTTTTACCATTAACATATCTACATCCAAATTCAGAATCCAAAATCCAAAAATTCGAATAAGCAATCCGAAATCTACATCCAAGTCTAAAAAAACGAATAGAAAACAGACCTACATAGTCGCCCATGAATAGATAATTGGTGTCAGGGGCATTCCCTCCTATCCTAAAGAGCTCGATAAGATCGTAAAACTGGCCATGAATATCACCACAGACGGTGACCGGACATTTGACAGGCTGAACGTTCCACTCCTCAACAAGAATCGCCCTAGCCTGATCGCAAAGCGTCTTCACCTCAGCTTCGGGTAAGGGCTTACAATCCATGAGATGAACGATCTGCCGGTCAAGATCCCCTTGCGACGGCATCTTTTCCGTTTCACAAAGATCTTATGGTCAACAAAAAAATCGTCAATAGGAATCAAAAAACAAAAGAGATTCCACGATTAACTAACTATCTTTATTTCCGGCGCCAATTCGGTAACGGGAAAACGAATCTGTCTATCATTCCTAGATTTCTATGCTTTTCTCTCTCTGTGAACTGGAAAATTTATTTGAAATAATTTTTCTTGTTGGGAAAATTATGTGCAAAGAAAATAAAAATAGGAATTACTCACACAATAATAAAACGAAGCCCGGATGGTGAGATGTGAAATGAAACTGAAATGCAAATGAAATGAGGGATTAATTTTATGATATTTTACAATGTTGAAATTGAGGGCGCACTTGATTCCTTCAATATTGTAAGGAACAAAGGAAAGGTTCTTGCTTTCGAGTCAATTACACGTGTCCCTCCACCTTGCGTTTTCTTCATTTTTTTTAATACATCAACACATTTTAAAATTGTTCCAGAAAAATCTCGTATTTTCCTCAACTGATGATAAATTTATGCATTTTTATTAAGTTATGGGATGTGATTGATCATTTTTAACAAGTTAAGGGAGTAATTGATACTTGTAAAAGTTGAGGGTGATATCCAATTATGTGAACCAATTTTAAGGAGGTGTTGATGCATTTCATATTTTTTATAATCAAAGTTTTATATTTTCAGAGTTTTTTTTGTTTCCATTGATTATATTATACGAATTTAATCCAATAAGACTGAAGGATAAAAATACTTTTTTAAATACAGTAACAATTCATAGCATCCAAATAATTTTATCAATTAACAAATATTATTACTTTTGAATTATATTTTTGTAAAAGTAAATTTTGTCATTACGTTAAACAGAATAAATACAAGTTATTGAAAACGTGATATAGACAGAATTATACCTTTTAAAATTAAATAAAGTAAATTAATTATTCAAATATAATAATTCTGTAAATTTGTGAATTAGCTTTTTCAAATATTCTCACTTTCTATGTATATAATGGACTGCGTTTGGGCTTTTATCCCATCTTTGGTGGACTAGATATCGAGCTCGCTTTATTTGACTTTTCAAAGCCACGTTAGTTTTTATTTGTTCAATTTTTTAAACAAAAAATTGGAAAATATAAGAGTTTGGTGAATAGCTACGGAAAACGATTTTTTAAATTTTAAATTTTAAATTTGATACAAGTTTTAATCAATTTTAATCGTTGGTTGTCTCATAAATAATTAAAGTTCAATTTAAATCATTAAAATTGGATGAATGATCAAAATTAATTGAAATTTATAAATGTATTATTTAACAAATTTATAATCATTATTCATCTTTTATCTATTGAATTTAGTGGTAAGATGAACTTATTATTTACTTTCTGTGGCATGCAACTTAATCTTTCTTCCTTGCAATAATACTGTGTCAATTGAATTTCTTCGACACACAACTTTCTTTCAAAAACAAAAATGCATATATACATAAACTTATTTAGAACTTAGAACCCAAAAGATCTTATAGCTAACAGAAACTCCATTTATTGTCACTTTTAAAATATTTTATTGCTACGAAAATAACAAGTCAAATTTTGGCTTAATTTATTTGGACACTTTCTCAATTTAGACCACACATCCTTGTCAACTGGAACTAGATTTTTATAAAATACCATTTCATTAAAACACGAAACAATCAAAAACCAATCAATCTCCACCTCACACTTATAAAACTAATGAAAACAATAATGTTGTAAATACACTATGCATGGTAAATAGAATCGATTAACATATGCATCCATTTTTTTAGATGATTTCTCAATTCTACTTTTCATTTATTTATCCATTTTTAATATTTAAAAGATGATCTTAGAGTGTTATAGATAGATAGATAGATAGAATTACTTAACTTAAATGTCAAATTATAATTTTCTAATAACATGGTATTGTATCAAAGATGATATAAGAGCTTTTTAATGCAATGTTAGACCAAATATGTGTTAGACATCTTAGATTATTTGTTAAGTGAGCTTTTTTTTTAGTGAAAAACGTCAGTCACAATACTAAGTTCCTTAAAGCATGTTACTTTTTTGAAAAGTTCAATTTATAAATTTTTTTATTGTATTTTCCCGGAAAGTTATGTAATTAATAGCAATCGATTTTTTATTTATTAGTAATAAGAATCAGAATCTTTCGTTCAATACCAGAATATGTTGTTCTATTAAAAATTTGTAAGTAACTTTTCGTGTTATTAGCTCTGACACCAATTTTAATACGCCCTTAAATAGGCTTGAGGAAGTCATGCTAGTAAGAAATATTAATTTATAGCATGGGAAGCATAAACATTAAAGACCTTGTTCTCTTGGACTATAATTTAATTAAGTTCAGTTCAACTAAATTTAATTCCGTAAAATTCAGTTAAGTATAGTTTTGTGTAGTTATAAATTTATATTAGAATAAGTTCAATTCAGTTAAATTAAATTAAATTCAGTACAGTTCACGTTTTAGAAGTTGAAGTAAACATAGATTTAGACGGAGTGATAAAATTTTTTTCAAAATAAGGCTAAACATTGTACTATAACCTCTTGAAAATGTGAATAATTTATTACGATTTTCAAAAGTGAAAGTCTTTTTAGTATTTTTATATTTATTTCTCGAGGAAGATATTGCACCATATATAAATTTATTTATAAATTGATTGGAAATCAAACTAAACAAAATAATTTGTTTTGTGTTTCTTTACCTTTTTGGGTAATACACTTGTGCAAATTTGAAATCTCAAAAATTAGGTACTCATCACTCTTTCCCCGGCAATCGATCAGAAAATTATTACTGATTATACATAAAAGAAAATGAGTAATACGTTGCTCTTGTGGACTTCTAATTGATTTAGTTATCAACAGCAAAACTCATTTCAGCTTTGAATAATTATATAAATTCAGTTTAATTCAATCGGATTTACTTGTAAAAATTCAATTGCATAAAAGATAAAGTGCATACAAAAGCTGTAGAGTCGATAGCCAATTTTGTGTCACAATACATTAAAAGAAAACAAAACTACAGAATTTTATGCTAAATTTAAATGGACCAATTTAAAAGACCAAACCAAACTAAAGAATAGTTTTGACTGAGACTAACACGATTACATTTTCTTTTTACTTTTTTTTCCCGAAAATAAACTTATATTATTAAATTACAAAAGAAAATCTCCGCCCCTACCCAGATGTGATTCGAACTTGTGACCTCTAAAGTTACAAATTCAATCTCTCCCACTAGGCTAAGACATGACCCACACTAACACTGTTATATTAAATATACTTTCATACATTTCTTTCACATCAACTGTGCGAATCCAGACATTTTATACTATGGAGTCCAACTATTAATGATTTAAATTTTGTTTGTTGTGTTTTAGAATTTAAATGTTTGTTGTTTGAACTTTGAAATTTTTTAGTATTTTATCAATTCAATTTTCACATATTTAGTATTCTATATATTCAGTTGTAAGATAAAATTAACGAACCATCAATAACCGACAAATACATTGTTCACGAAAAATGGTCATGCTTCAAATAATGATAGTGTTATTTCACTTTTTTGTGTTGTTAATATACTGAAATTTAATATTACTCTTAGTTAATTGATGAACATTGGATAAGTCAAACACCAAACATTCAAAAAATCAAATAGGTTAGATGCAATTTTTATAGTACCAAAAAGACATTTAGGTAATAGAAGAACATTCATAAAGTATCTAATTCAAGCATTAATAACAAAAAATTATTTTATACATATATGTAGATAAATATTGAATAATGCTGAGAATGAGTTTTTATTCTAATTAGAATTTAATAAATGGAAGTGATGATTAAGGAAGGATAACCAATATGAGGTGTCCAATTACATATTTTTGTGGAGTGCACATATTTAATACACATAATATAACACCAACTTTTAAAATTTTATGGTGTCCATGAACACCACAGTTTAATAGGTGGAACCACCACTGCTCATCTACTATACCTTTCATTGTGGTTTCACTTTGTATTTGGGCAAGTGACCCGAAATAACCTTCGTCGTGTAGTTTTCAAGCACGCTTGTGGGGTTCGAAATTCAGAACAAAGAATTATATAGTAAAAATATCTGGATGCATAATGGTTTTATTTGTACAAATGCGTTAATGTACAATAATTTTACTTATTGAGATAAAATATGTATGCGTATTTACTAATTATGGAACCCAAATGAATAAAGCCATGCAGGAACAAAACCTAAAGGAAATTGACTAGATACATCAGATATTTGATTGGTTCATACCCCTTCCTTATTCAGAAAAAGCAATAAATAAAACATAAATGAGTGTGCATATATAAAATAATATCATGAAACAAATAAAAAAATGTAAATGTGAGCATCATTTATAACAAGTATCTATACATGAGTACACTAAAATCCTAGAGATCAGTAAGTTCCTCCTAAAATGCGTAATGCGGATAAACAAAAACTGGAATGTGGAATATCATCTAAATGATTCTAACATTTAAATTTACAAATAAAAAAGAAAAACTTTGTACAGCACTACTTAATGTTTTGAAGGAAGCTTTGGCTTTGACCTCACGCAGGCTCGCTTTGCAACATCCCATGCCTTATGAGGGGCGTGTATCCCAAACTGTGCAGCGAAAAACGAGTCGTACCCAGGCGAATCAAAAGCAAACCCGGTGTGTCTCGATAGCTCTCTGGGAAGCTGAGCCATGGCGTAGCTCCTTTCTTGTTGGGGTGTAAGCCGGCTCTCTATCTGCACATATCCCGCCCTACTATTCTCCTCTGGCTCATGCCTGTGAATTTCCTGAACTATCTGATAATCGCAGGGCCAATACCATCTCTGAACCCTGTCCCCAACATCCATTTCCCAAACATATCAGAAACATCACATCTTTTCACAAACAACACGCAGAATTTGGTTTAACTGCTAATTTTTATTCAAAAATTTGCGCAAATGCCTCACCCCTCTAGGACCACAGATTCAGTCTCAACCACTACCGCTAGGCTTAGGCATTTGCCACAAATGCCTAAATTTAATTCAACATTGTAATTCGATAGGATAAAATTGAAAATACCCCTGAGAAGGTAATTTTCTCCTATAAACTGAATCAACCACAGCTTCCAAGCATAATAAATTAATAATAGGCAAGTATTAAGTGAATCTTACCCTTGATAGATGAAGTCTCCAAGAAGTGCAACGACAGGAACCAAGATAAGAGCCAGATAGAAATAGATAGTACTCATTAACACATACATGACAAATAGCACGTTCTCCTGCAGTGAATTGCAAAGTCAACTGGCAGATAAATCATTACGACTAGGGATGGCAACGGATCCCGGACCTGGTCCGGATCCGGATCTCGATTTTATGGACCCGTCGGATCCGGGTCCGAGTCCGAGTCCAGGAAACTGGTCCGGGTCCGGGTAATGAAACCCGGATCCGGACCCGGATCCGTATTTAAATGTTAATTGTATATTTTTATTTATTATTTACCCCGAAAATATTGGATAATTAATATTATTTGATATCCACGTAAACCCAATTACATGAACATAATTAAATGAGCATGTAAACTATTTAAAATAAAGTGAAATGTACAAGTATGGAAATTGAAGCTAAGAATTTGATGTTAATTACATGGACCCGTTTTGGACCCGGATCCGGATCTGGATCCGTAAATTATGGACTCGCCGGATCCGGGTCCAATATATGAAAACGGATCCAGGCCGGGTCCAAGCCGGACCCGGCCCGTTACCATCCTTAGCGTACATCATCAAATAGATAAGAAAAAAGAGAGTAGGGTAATGGACAGACATTAAACGACTGATATTGCAGCTAATACGACACCGTCCAAATATAAGTGGAGCCGCAGCATGAGGTCAAGGTGTCCCCTTCAAATTATATATGTACGCCAACGGGTGGAATCTGTGTATGGATCCAAATACAGGACGGGTCATCAAAAAATTATGAAGTATTGTATTTTATCTTTTAACATAGGTAGGTCATTGCCGTGGTCAAGTCTGGTCAGGTTAGGTGTGTGATCCGAGTCGGATCTAGATGTAGTCGATGTAAAGTATCGACTAACATAAAATATATAGGGAGGGTTGAAAGTGTGGTAGAAAATTTCCGAACCCTGATGAGGATCCACTCCAATAAGAATCATCAGAGGACGGGATGGAGTTTTTTAATCCCCATATTTCACTGGATCACATCATCGTTGGATTATTGAAAAGTGAAACTCGTTAAACCTGAATTCTTAATCGATCGTTACTATTGCTGAAATACTTTGACAATCTGTGGATAAACACGCGCGAATTGAGAAGTTTTAAGGTGTTCATCTATTAAATCCTTTTATGTCTCAAAGAGATCACCATATGTTTCTTCTAAATAGGCAAAGTATAAAACTTTTTTATTTAATGTGTTGAGAACCTAAACCATACATTTGAACACCCTTTTATACTCTTAAAGTAGGAACCCCATAGGTCCATAATTTTAATGTACGTCTTTAGGTTATGTAAGTTACTATTTCATTAAAAAAAAACCATTTTAATTGGTTCATTATATAATGAAATAAATAAACAAGTAAATAGCCAACATGATTGTGAGTTAATATGAATATAATTGTGTCTTAATATGTGTCCATTTATATGATATTAAGAAATTATAACTCACACAAAAATTATATATAACAATTTCTCACTTGGGCAACATATTACTTTTGATACAATTGATTACAATTAAATTACTTTAAAAGCGCATCTTTATGCTATTTATATCTTTCAAAAACAGTCTTGTACATCTCATATATAAATAATGGAACTAACATGACTTTATTCACTAAAATGTTGTGACTAAACCACTATGATCACCATGTAAATATATAAAATAACATAGATCAAACATGGATGAAAATGACATGCAACAAAATTTTATGCATGTCTCTTTCAATGGACCTTTCACGAGATTAAACATAGTCTGAACAAAACTAAATTAGTGTAATAGCCAAATGAGTCATATGCTCTTGAAAAGCCTTATGTATCACTACTCTAGTAAGCGAATTCGTAATTATGGAGTTTATAGAAATATGCTCTACGAATATACTTCCGCTCAGTATTCTCTTCTTTACAACCAAAACTTTATATGATTTTTTGATTGATTAGATTTTATTTTCTTTGTGTAATATGGTATGCTTTTGAGGTTGATGGGTTTGATCTTAATGAAAAAGTTGTTCAATATTGTTCTTTATTGAGACAATATTTTTACCATTTTCTCTTTTCTGGAACTCTACATCCTCAAAAAAGTTTTCTTCTCTCAAAAATAATTTATTAGCAATGGATTTTGTGATTTTAAAACTTCTAAAAATACCTTGTACAAAATTAATTCTCAGTCTTTGAGCATAGAAATTAACAGGGAGTGGTATTTTGTTAAAAAGTACTAAAAAGTAATTATAAAATACTTGATAATCAACTCTATCCAACAATAGGCTTTCTTTGAACTGATTGTTCACATGAAATTTTTTACAATTATTAAGTATTTATCATTATCTATCCATGAATATATTTATCATTGGCTAAATGGTAACCTTAAGCACACCACTTTATGGACAAATCATATATTGCAATTGGTACCATAACATATTAATCAAATATCAAAAATTAGTCTTCTCAAATATCATCCACATGGACCAATTTAACATTTGTACGGTTTTTACTGCATGTTACTTTGTCATTCAACCAAATTAGAATATTTTCGTGGGTCGATATACTACCTGCAAGAAACAAATAAACGCATCTAATATAACAAACATAAATCAATTTACACAATTGATGTTGCTTTTGTAACATATATTGCTTAAAATAATATATCTTAAATATTAGACAATTTAAACTCAATTTGACAAATTAATTTATGTGATTAGAGCTAAATATCACAGTATTTATCTTCATTGTCATAATTTCGTATAAAGTTAATTAAAATCTAACCTCCCTTACATGACATGCCAAAACCTTATAAAATTCACCTTTAAAATCTTCATTTTGTCACAATTAAACTTAATGAATGGACCAAATTTGCATTACCATATCCTTGAGAGTCGAATTGCAAAATTCTTAATTTTATGGTCACAATACAATTTTCAAATTTTTAGGATTTCCAAAATTCTGAAATGTGTCAATCTTTAATATTTTTTAAAACATCATGGTCTTATTTTGTAACGTTACCCAAATGAACCAAACCTATATTTGCAAATTCGAAAATTAAATTCATACAACAAAAGAAATACACTTTTGCAAGAACCCGCATGACCAGAAAATACACCATAGCGATGTGATAATAATGTCTTAAACCAAAAAATATTGTTATGATATTCTTAATAAAACCCACCACCTTAATAATTAAAAAATTTTGTCGGTTTTTTGTACGAAAAACAAAGTAATCAAAATCGAACACTTACTTTCCTTATAATTTCTTCAAGATCATCTTATAAACTTTTACTGAATGATGAAACAAAACAAAAATTCGATATTTTTGAAAAACGATAATACATATTTATAGATATGTAACACAAAAAACTTTAGGTTCATATCTTAAAGTTATATGTCTGTAAATATATAACTTAAAACAAAACCCTTTCCAAATGTTCATAGATTAAAACCATAAACCTTAAAATCCATGAACGTCACCTTAAAGAAAAAAGGTCAAAATGCATCAACACCTCTCTAAAGTTGGCTCAAAAAACGGGATGCCACCCTTAACTTTCAAAATGACCAGTTACCCCCCTTAACTTGGTAAAAATGCACCAGTTTACCATCTTAATACCACGTGTCAACTTCTAGTTGGAGAGAGAAAAAACAGAAAGTGACATCTTTGAAAAGTCAAACCAACCAGATTCTGATGCGTGGCATTGAGGAGGCTAATTGGTGTATTTTTACCAAGTTAAGGGGTATAACTGGTCATTTTTACCAAGTTAAGGGGATAACTGGTCTTTTTGAAAGTTGAAGGTGGCATCCGATTTTCTGAACCAACTTTGGAGGGATGTTGATGTATTAAGCCAAGAAAAAATCATAACCCTTAATGATTCGATACGAATCTTATCCTCCAATCTCATAAGTCTAACAAATGATGTAGGCTCGGATGCCACTTATTAGAAAAATTAGAATAACTTTTTTGTGATCAATTACAACAATTACATATATAATTATATATGTGTAGATATATATTTCCCAGGATCATTGTCATATGATTATTGAAGATTGAAACTCGTCAAACCTGAATTCATAATCGATAGTTACTGTTACTAAATGCTTGGCGATTGATGGATGAACAGACATGAACCGAGAGATTTTAAAACCTTCCTCTACTAAAATCCCTTTTTCTCAAAGAGACCATCATATGTTAATTCTAATGGGTCTAGTAGAAAACTTTTCGATTTAGTGTGCTGGAGACTTAACCATATATTTCAGCACCCTTTCATACTCTTAAAGTAGGAACCCCGTGAATGTGTATCTTTATGTTATGTAGGTTATGATTTCATTAAAATCCATTTTTATTGGTTCATCATACAATGAAAAAAGAAAATAAATAAATAGTCACCATAATTGTGAGTTAATATGAATATAATTGTGTGTTAATATGTGCTCGTTGACATGATATTAAGAAATTATTACTCACACAAAAATTATTTTTAATAAATAGCACTCTCCAATCCGATAAGCTTAATTTGATACAAGTATAAACATTCAACTTTACAACAAATAATTAAAATAATATAAGAATATAGAACCTTAAGTTTTTATATAATTATTTTTCGTTCATGATATATTGCAAACTAATTATTTTTGAAGTATTTGATATGGAATAATTTTAGTTATACAAACTTTAACATAAAATTTTCATATTGATTATTCATAACGGGAAATCGAGAAATTCTCGATGAGGAACCAAAAATAAATTTTTCTTAATTTTTATCAGGTATGAAATTTGTTTTTCTCAGAAATTTTAATGAGGATGAGGAATGCATTCACCGCTCATATAAGCCTCACTTTCAACCCTAAACATTGGTTGAATTTATTGTGATCGCCTTGAACTTGTCATGAAACACTTATTTACCCATGAACTTTTAAAAGTTTCAAATAATCTTTTGTACTTACAAAATCGAACCAGTTTGCCCTCCTCAAATGCCACGTATCGCCTTTAAAAACGACAAAAAAGTAAAAAATGACATCATTAAAAAATAAAACCAACACCATAAATGAAACTTCCCATTAAGAAAAAATGGTGCACTTTTATAACAATCGTATAATTTACGATCTATCACTTTTATAACAATCGTATAATCTACACAAGTTTTTAAGCCTAATAAATCATTACCTTCTTAAATTTTGTTCATTTGCCTACTGCCTTAATTTTGAAATGTTCTTATTAACCCTTCAATTTATGAAGATGTACCAATTGCCCCTCTTCAACTAGGGATGTTAACGAGCCGAACCGAGATCGAACAGTTATGGGCTCGACTGGGGTTCGTGAAAAACTCGACTCAAGCTCGTGAGCCTGAATGAATCTCATTTTCTCGTGTTAATTTATTGACTATTATTTTTCAATTACAACTTTTTGACAATAAAAAAGTTCAAATACAAAATTAAAAAAATTAATCTAAAGTATTAATAAAAACCATTAAAATAATTTCTTTTGTATTATTTCCACATACATAATTGAAAGTGATATTAAAGTTTTCATTTCACTTATTATTTAACAATCATAAAATTTGTTTTCACTAATTTATTAAGAAGAAAAATTGCATGTTTGCGAACTTTCGAACCGATCCTTGGAATGTTTGTTTTGACTTGTTAATATCTCAAGCCGATCTCGAACTCAAATCGAACCCTGATCGAGATTTGACTGAGCCGAATCTCAAACTGTTTGCGAGCCAATAAGTTTGTTAACACCCATATCTTAGACTTTAAAATATTACTAAGCGTCACGTCTTAATTTTTTGTTGGTTTGACAATATCATTTTTCTCTTTTCAACCGAACGTTGACACATTATATTTAGAGGATAAATTGCTTTCAGAAACTAAGGGGGTAAAACGACATATCAAAAATTTAAAGGTAAATATTATGACCGAAGTCTTTTTAAAGTGTGTACAATTTGTCCCTTGTACATACATGCTCTATTTTCTTCTTTTCAACTCAAGAAAAAAGATATCAAGTTGACAACCCAAACATATATTATTTTACAAAATTTTAATTATGTTTTCATTTTCTTTTCAAAATTTAAAGATATTTTCAACATGTGACGTGGATGCTATGCTGTCCACCAGGACACGTGGGAGCTAAAGATTGAACAACATGTCAGTCAATTATGGTTTAATTAGTGAAGGTCTTATTGACCAACACTTGTCTCCTCTCCCTGTGGAAGTAACTAAAAAAACGTTGTGAGAAACCGTGGGGGATCAAACATGGGGTGTGATACCATGGTAAAGACTAATTTATCTTTTAAGTATCAAAATATTGGGATGTGTATGGAATAATTATTCTATTTTTCAAAGTATTTTTAAATTAACGATCGATGATTAATTTAAATATGAATATGATTTAAAAATATCGTTCATAGTTGAGATCTGTTTAGGATCATTCCGTGATGAGAAAAAAAATTGTGAGACAAATATCCAATTTTAATATCATAATTTTTCAATTCGAACAAATATAACTCGTTGATAATTTAATATACAAATTCTGATAACAGATTTACAACAAAAATAATTGTGCTCTTTCTCTAATCCATCATTTATCCTTAACCAATGTCATCCATAATACGTTCTTAACTAAAATTTCTTGATATTGATCTCTAACTTCCGATATGGATTAAATTTAAATATGTGACCAGCTGTTTCTATGACGTGTCTACAAATCAGTGTGAAATTTAACCATTGAATCAGCGAGTAGAAGAAAAAAATTTATTTTATTTCTTGGTTTATATTAAAATTAAACAAAATAAATCCGAATTTCTAATTATAATTGTATCCATAAACTATTAATTATACAACAAGAAATTTGTAGCACTAGCCACGTTGAATTCAAATCCAAAACTTTTTAAACTTTCATCTCGATTTATATAATCAATGATATATAATAGGAATTTTTATTACAAATAATGTGATCAGATTTGAATTTACCTGATAAAATAAGAAAAACGTTGTTAGTACATACAAAAATCAATGTAGATATTAGTTTTTTACAAAATTGAAGGATCTTGGAATATACTATGTATAAACTGAATAAAGTTAATATAGCAATTTATTTAGCCAATAAAAAAACAACAAATATTGGAATGCAAATATCTACGAGACTACTTTTAATATTCAACATAATTATAGTAAATGTCAATAAAGTAAGTGGAGTCAAAAATAATCAATGAGATGGTAATGTTAAGACTTTTGAGACAAAACAATATCAAGTTGGGTTTATTTATCATTTGTTGCTTTCTTTCACTTCTCAAAACATATGTAAAAGTCAATTTGTTAAAGCAATTTGATTTTTCTTAAATTGTTATCATTATCAACTGTTACGGTTATCTACTTTTGACAACAAGATTTGAAAGTCCAGTTTTACTGATGAATTCACACAAATACACCTGTTTGAAAATTAAAACTCAAACTAGATGTAGTTTGTCAATATTAATTATAGACATTCAAATTGAAGATAAATTATACGACTTTCTACGTACAACATATCCGAACGAGAACGTAAGATTTTTATAATACCTAACGTGAATTTGAATCATACAAGTCTCCACTAAAGCTATATACCTGAATGATGCCTTGAATTTTTTTTGAAAAGAACTTATTGTTTATGAAAATGTATTGATTATACAAACATTTGCATCATTTCACACACTGTGTATTTTTTTTTGAAAAACACTATACATGTGTATTTAATTAATTATATGATTACTTTTTATAATTGAAAGTACTAATTTTGTTTATATATATTGATAACAATTTATAAAATACCATCGGTCGGCACCCCTTTTACCCACTGAGGATGCTAAAGTGTTAAACTACCCATCGCCAAGGTCTCGAGGGTTCATCCTCAAGGGTCCGTTCTAGGAAGGTTTGGGCAGATCCTCGGCCGTGTCAAGATGACGTAGGATCCCATCAGCAACTTTAGCGACCGTTATGAATCTTGCTTGGAATAGGAGAAGCCACGTATGCTCACTTTCCCTCAGAGTTTGGCCGTGTCACATCCTAGAGACAACACTGCAACATTAGGGTGCATGGGTGTTCTCCCATTGGTGGCGCGTTTCTAGTGGCATGTGACAAATGCACCAGACAGTGAAGCTTGTGGGGCCCGCCCTGCCACGTCAGCGCTCTAAAACCCTATATAAACCCTTTGTCACCTACTTATTCAGGTATTTTGTGTTCTATTCATTCGTATTTCCTCTCATATTTCTGCATACTAACTTGACTGTCAAAGTGCTAATGTCTGGACTCCGATCAAGGCTTGTTTTGTAGGATTAACCTCATTGGAGACCTAATCCTACCGGAGAGTGTATTTTGAACATCAAATTGGTGCGGTGAGCATGGATCGAACTAATGCGTTCCTCTCTAAGTTTTCAGATTTGATGAGCAACCTTCCAAACCCATACTTTCGAGAACCTCAAGGTTAGACAAGTTTTATACAAGAAAAGGCGGCTCTGAAAGGCACCCATATATGGTAGTCCATCAAGCAAGCAACTATGGTAAGCTGGTCTCAAGTTCAGATCTGCCCCTCTAAGTCCAATCTGGATGTCTTCCTGGCATCATACATACATACATACATACATACATACATATACATATATACATACATACATACATACATACATACATACATATA